>ML777475.1:235359-306641 GCA_009831015.1 Picea engelmannii
TGGGTCTTAGTCAAATTAATTTGTGAGATGCAAATTAAAAGATAACTTTATGATTAAAGTGAGGGTGAGTGAAGAGACACCAAATCTCAGCCACCCATCTAATCTAATCTCAGCTGTTAGATTAGAAAACTCCTCACCTTACCTCATGAAGTTGATTAAGGAAAGTGGGCGCACCCATTCTTGGGTAAGTGGAAGCAACAAAAATCTTGTTGAGAGAACAAGAGAGGAACTGAAGCATTCTTGTTGAGAGAACAAGAGAGAGCAAGAGAGAGAGGTTGAGCTGAAGAAAAGAGACAGCAACAGTAATTTCTGGGAGCATTGGCATGCATTCCAAGGTTGCCGAATAACATTGAGTGGCACAGAAATTGAATCTTAGCAGAGTTTTGGCACGAATTTTGTGACAGTCCGTACATCATTAATTGTCGTACAGTTGTACGAATTTCTGGTTCAGAAATCGAGGAGCAAAGCTACAGGAATGTCCAGATAAGTTTGTGTAAATATCTGAAGATGAAAATGCTGTAAAAGAATTTCTCAGAAGCTCATAAATAATACAAATCCCTCTCTAACTGTTTTCCCCTTGTGGGTTTTTCTAGGGTCGAAGTTAGACCAAAAATATTTGTGTCTAATATTTTCTGAGTTTTGCATATTGCTGATATTTTATTTCTGCGTTGAAAACGATGTTCATAATCCTCATGTTTCAGTTCTGAAATTTATTTTCTGTTAAGTTTTTTATATGCTGAAACACCAGGCTGTAGCATAAGCTGAAACACTAGGCTGAGTATATGCTGAAACACCAGGCTGTAGCATAAGTTGAAACACCAGGCTGTAGCATATGCTGAAACACCAGGCTGAGTATATGCTGAAACACCAGGATGTAGTATATGATGAAACACTAGGCTGTAACATATGCTGAAACAGTGCTGAAACTGAGTTTTTCATTTAAATGTGACTGAAAAATTAGCGAGACTGAAACTGGGTTGGGATTTTGAAAAAATTAACAGGGGTATTACACATTTTAGCAAATCTAGCCTAGAAACAGTCAAAATTGGCTTTTTGGTAGAGCAGTGCAGCTTTTGGGGGTATTATTTGCGATGTATGAGAATATTTTTTGGGGGTATTATATGCAATGTCCGAGAGCATTTTATGGGGGTATTATTTGCACTTGTCCTTTTTGGTCAAAATCAAGGTTTGACTTTGCAATTTTCGGTGAGTTAGAGGTCATAAGGTGGTGGAAAAGGGTTGAAATGGAGGTTAAGCATGCCAATAGTGGTCAATTGGGTTTAGCTTAGGTGGTTGGGTGGAATGATTGTTATCCTTCCCACTTGAGTTCAATTCCTATAAGTGACATGTTGAGCTCATAATGAGTATATTGTTGTAATGGCTTCGAGCCTTGTTGTTGAATGATCTTGTGCCTTGAGATTCTAGGGATTACTTTGGTTACCATCCAAAAAATGAGGGGAAATACTCGAGGTTTTTCCCTGGACTTTGTAACTTGGAAAAAAAGCATGTAAATAGTGATATATTTCAATAAAAACTGCTAGAAATGTCGCAAGTGAGCATTTTTTAAGTGATAAAAATGCCCTTTGATGTGTGAGGTTAGGAGAAAATGGTATGACCAAAATACATCACAGTTTATTTATCTAAGTATAGAAAGGACCAAGGAGGGAGAGGA
The DNA here is from genome assembly GCA_009831015.1 of Picea engelmannii. NCBI lineage: Eukaryota > Viridiplantae > Streptophyta > Pinopsida > Pinales > Pinaceae > Picea > Picea engelmannii. Next base: position 237,032 of record ML777475.1, read on the forward strand.
GTGTCCAAGGAAGGTGTTGAGATCAATTCCTACTTTCAAAATTCCCCTCCCCTTTTCTATTTTCCCAACTTCTTTTATCCATTTATTTTTCCCTCTTCTATACTTACCCAAATTCCCCTTTTCCTTTTTCCCTTCTATTCTCCCTTTCTAGTTACTATACTTAGTTGTTTTTCCAAAACGACGAGTTCGTGGGTTCCTGGACTCGCGGATCCTCATCTCCATCCACACTCTCACATCATGAGTCCGATCGAACACCACATTATCCTATACTTATCCGTTTCTGCAGTCGCGGGTTCCTGGGTTGGTGAGTTTCAAGATTTCATATCCCTTATTCCATGACATACATTTTGTACCCAAATGATCCGCGATCTACATTTTGACCATTGGACTCCCCGAACTTCTAAGTATCTCATCTCTCCTATATTGAGTCTGATTGACTGCTTTACAACACTTAGCCAATTCTCAACCTTTTGCAACGATGGGTTCACGAGTTCCCGGGTTGGCGTGTTCACAAAAGTCCCAAATTCTATTTTCTCTTGTTCATCCCTGCCACCTTCGTGCTTTCCCCAATATGCATTTAGTATGGTTTAATGCTAATAACTATTCATGTAGGTCCCATAAATATTGTCATTAATAAGCAAAGGGCTTGAGGATATTTCTTATTAAACCACATTAAAGAACGATTCGCAGAAGATTATATTATATCTCTCAAGCGCTCAATTCAAATATTATTTGGATTAAAAGAACGCTCTCGTCAACTTATGGAAGAAACAACTCAACAACAGTTCTGCGGAGATACTTTGAACATTTTTGTACATGAGGACCAGAAATTTCAGTGGTCTAGAGCGTATTCTTATTATTCATCCCCTTCTGCTCATAAGGACGTAATTTGGACGGCCGAAATTGCTCGTGCAGGCTGTGTTCCTGAAGTTTTTTACTACAAGGAACTGGTTTCTTGGTGCGCTGGGAAGTATATACCAAGTCAGTGGATGATTCAACTCCAACACCATTCTCCCATCTCTCTTTCACCTCAAGTGTTCCGTAAAATGTTGAAACTCCCAGAGCCAACATTCACCTTCAAAGGTGAATATTGTAGGGACTTATTGAAAAAACATGACAACGACTTGGATCTCTTACCTGAATTCTAGGAGAATCCCATGACCATCCCTGAAGATATTACCAGATTGCAGGTCAACCTGTTCAAAAAGCCATTTCAGGAAATTGCCTAGTTATTTACCAGAGTTACGGGCCAAGAAAATATTGCCAACATTTCCCGCATGATTCTTTATATCTTATGTTTTACTATCAAGGAGCAGGCCATTTTCGATTGGGGAAAGTTAATTTCCATTGAAATCTCTTCCCAATTGTCTCAGTATAAAAAGGATAAGAAATTCTTTATGGCTTCATATTTGGTTTTTGCGATAGCTCATTGCTGTCAATTTCCTAAATTGTCTATATGCAAGAAGGTGAACTGTGAATTTGACCCTGTGACCTTTTGGTACCAAGTGTTATGGAGGCACAAATCTTCCCTGCATTTTTTATGAAGTTTTCAACGACTTTGTCTCGGTTCTTAAAGGATTGTTGTATGGAAAAGATAACCCAAGAATACCTGTTGAGGCTAGTAAATTCCTGGATAAAAAGGGGACTTTGGAGAAAATGGAAAATTACAATGTTATCAGGATTTTCGGTTCTAAGGAAAATCCCTCCTTTCTTCCATGCCATATATTTGACAGAATGTTTGTTACAAAATTTGCAAGGCAATATAATTTTTGGCTGCACTTTTTTCATGAGAAATGAAAAAAGAAATTCATAGCTTTGCCTTGGAAAATAGAGGGTTTGACCTTGGAGCAGTGCTCCAATGACCCACCCATCTAAAAATGTAATCAAAAGTAGTTCAGACAGAGGAGGAGACAAGAACCCCCCTCTAGGAAAAATTGCAAACTCAAACAAACTTCCTTTGAGGAAGAAGAGGAAGAATATTGTACAAGAGGAAGAAGAGCATCGCGTCGAAAATGGCATCAATATATTCTCCCTCAAAGATATGGAGCTCGAGGCTGACATTGAGAAAATGTTTCCTAACATTGATCATCCAGGAGGCGCGGCCCACCAAAATCAGTCATTGGAAATTGTTGAGAATGAGATCTTTGATGAAGAAGAATCATTTGTATTTCAGAGCATTGTATTTGACAAAAGATATAAGAAATTAATTATTGAGAAGAGTGATGTAAATAATAAAATGAGGAAATCTCATTCAGAGGTTAACCTAAGAAATATGCAGCCTTCCCATATTTCTAGAATCCATAAAGAAACTGGTGATGCATTGGACGAATCCATTGGTGGTCTCGAAGCGGAAAATATAAAGTTAAAGGAAAGGATTAAGGAACTGGAAGAGACCTTGATGCCTCTTCCACTCCTTTCCATCCCTTTGGAAATTTTCAGACCCATCACACCCACAACCAAATTGAAAGGATCCTCAATCTTACTCACATCAACCAAGAGCTATGTGGAGAATAATATGAAGAAAAGAATGACACTGATTACCAAAGCTTGGGAAATTTCAAAGAACATGATTTATTTTGGCTCAAGGGTCCATGCCTTCGTGGTACCCTTTGGTATTAAATTTTCCAACATGTCAGAACTAAAAAGAAGAGAGGAGGACCTTCCCTCTCCAAGTCGGATCAAGCAGTTGAATGCATGCTGGAAAGAAAAAATAAAGAACTTGAACAACATCGTTCAGGCATGCAACCAAGCCGTAACAAGGAGAGAAGAGATAATCAAAAGGCTCATAGAGGTGGACCGAGCTGGAAGCACTAACGAAGTCCAAGATCCCAAGTTGATCCTCAACTCGTTGTTCCTAACAAAACAACAGTTTGATGAGAAAGTTGAGATTTTTAAAGGATTGTCAATTGAAAAATTCTATGGTATAATTGAATATGATGAGAACACCATAGATAACTGGCTAGTGGATTACTCGATATTGAAGAAGCATTACATGGCATTTCCCTTGATCTCCAAGAATTGAAGGGCGAGTTGTTCAACATTAAAATCTGGCATGAAATCAATGTGGCACCTATGAAAAGTTACATCGAATAATGGTTCAAGAAAGCTATCAATAAACTGACAAATGAAGGGAAAGAAGTAGGTGAGACGGTTCCTGTAACCGTTGATGAAAATGATAAAAGGACATCAACGAGCAAATGAAGACACGAGAGATCATCATAGTAAGTTTATGCTGATTGCATCCTTCTTTTCTTTATCAAGTCCTTCATCCAGTTATTCCACCTCTTTCACTAGAAAGGTTTAACCGAATACTGATAAGTCATTTTTTTTTTCTTACCAGGTCTTGCTGATCCTTCTACCACCCACCATCTTCCTTCTAAAATATTATTTATTGTATTTATTTTCTTTATGGTCTGCGGGAGCCCAAATCCCAGTCTTTAAGACAAATGCATTTACAATTTTAAAGAATATGTAACAGACTATATATTTTTGGAAATTTCAAGAGAACTACTTTGGGAACAATTTCGACTGTGCTTTGTAACCATGTTTTCAGAATATCAAGTATTTGAGGTTGATCTATCATTATCTTTATTTTAGCTGCCCATCTTTCCACTATGTTAAAGTTATCTTATGCATGCAGATCATCTTCTTTTTATTTTGTGTGATCATAAATCTTTATCCTAAACTATGATGGATGTGAGGAAATTTTTCTTATTTGCTTTAAATGTGTGAAATATGTAATTCCTGGTCCTTTCTTAGGAACCTCCTTTCAAAATAAAACAAAAAAAAATTCCTTTTATTTATTTGCAATTTTTTTATGTTTATTTGATTACCATGACAGACTTCTGTCAAGTCCTAAGAACATATAAAGAGGAGTACCACCTATATAAAAATGCAGGGGGATTTACATCCTCATGAGGTTGTCATTTCGGTCATAATGGATTCAAGTGTCAACATTTTTGGTGACCATACTGGGGATTTGAACTAAAATTTTGAACTTTGTCTAGCATTTTTGAAAGAATATATGACTTTTCCCCAGGGTAATCAACCCCGTTTGGAAATTGGATTGAATAATCAACGAATCATTTTACATTAATTGTGCAATCTGGTAATAACAACAGTCGAGACCTGAGAAGAGTTATAAATATCCTAGAAGATCTTAGTCCAAGAAGAAGAAAGATAAATCCTAGTTAGAGAAGCACAAGAACAAGGTAGGGATTGAAACTGGACGAATACAAGGGACCCATTACCAGAAGTAAAATAAATCAACCCTTTATTCTTAAAAGTGAAAATCTTATCCCTGTAATCTCTCTAGACATGGCATAAATAAATGAACAACCCTGAGACGAGCATCATGAGGAGAGACAAAGAGGTGGAGAGATGTTGCAAGAAATCAGGGAAACCCAGGATTTGAAAATCGAAGAAGGGTAAGAGATTCCCCTCTAAATATTATAGGTGAGCAACATGACATCCATGTTCTCCCTAAGGGAACCTTAAATGAATTTTCTGGAGACAGATCAATTGATGCAAAGAAACATCTGCACTTATTTCTTGATGTTTGTGATTTTCACTGCGTTGAGTATGACGATGTCATGGTAAGGCTGTTTCTGCAAACCTTATCAGGAAGAGCATATGAATGGTATACAACGTTTCCCAGTAGATAAATTAGCTTATTTAATGACCTTGAATCTATGTTCTTTACTATGTTTTCCCCTCCAATTTCTTACCATACCCTTCTCACCGATTTCACCCAGATTGGTTTGAGAAAGAATGAAAGGATATGAGATTTTAATCTCAGGTTCAATAAAACCTTGAGTAGGATTCTAGAAGATTAAAGAACAAATGACTTAGTCATTCTCGGTTGTTATAAGAATGCAATGCCCCCAAATGTAAAATATGCTATTAGAACATCCCAACTGGATACTTTGGAGGAGGCAATGACTTAAGCCACTGAGATGGAAGAAATTATGATTGAAACGGGGGCTGACCCCGACATTATACTTGGAAGAGTACAAAGGCAGTTGGGAGGATTAAATATTGATAATCAAGAAGCTTCCAGTTCAAGAAAGAATGAATAATTGAAGCCTCGACTGGATCAAAACCTAATAGTGGGAGGAGGATTTTTCAAGGGAACCATACTTGATGTAAAGGTTGACCCTGTGGTGGTACAGGAGACTAAGAAAATAATCGAAATTTCACAAATGAATAGAACCATCAAACAAATGCATAACAAGATAAGAAGACTAAGAAGGAGAGATAATTACATGCCAAATCCAAGAATCCCAATCCCAGAGCAAAGGAGGAACCCTCCCCAAGAAAACAAAGTGAGGTTTGAGAACACAGATAATCTGCAAAGACTAAGGGTTCCCAGATAGCCTACTCCAAATGCAGTTGTTTTGGATGATGTCTATGACAAGCGATTAATTGAGCAAGATAATTATTACTCACCTGATGAAAGCTATGAAACTGTGTAGATAGACAGATGCGAGACATCTATTTATATATTTGAAGAGGGTGACAATGATCCCAACTCGCAAGAAAATGTTGCCCAAATAAGAGGATTTGTAAATAGACCAAAAAATAAAGGCAATTCTGATAAAGAGAACCAAAAAGAAAAAGAAAAAGAAAAAGAAAAAACAAATGAGAAAAGAGAAAATGAGAAATTGACGGATAACGTTGGAAGTAAAAGGCAACACATGACGTCAAAATCCACTCAAATGATATATAATGTTGTAGAGGATTTGAGTAAATTAAGGATAACCCTGCCTTTTATGGAAGTGGCGAAGATTCCCCAACAAAGAGAAAACATTTTGAAATTGTTGGATGATCCATCTGAAAGAGCATAAGTTGTTGTTACCAGTCCAAAAAAAATCCATAGCCAATCAACTGCCAAGCTGAGAGGTAAAATTTCTCCCTTTAACATTTCTATTGAAAATCATGATGTTGCACTCCATAATTGTTTAGTTGACACTAGCGCGATGGAAAATATCATGCCATTGGCGGTCATGGAGGCATTGGGCATGAGTTGCACCAAGTATTATGAAACCAATGAAAGTATATATGCAATTGATTCTAGAAAAGTGCCAACTTATGGAGAAATCAATGACTTTTATGCTTGGATTACAACAACCCCCCATATCATTACAATTTTCAATATTATTGTGGTAGACCTTCCTCCGACATATGGAGTTGTGATGGGAAGAGACTGGACATATATGATTGAGGGATATATAATGAATGATGGAATTTGTATGATGTTGCCAGGAAAAGAAGGAGCAATGATTAAAGTTCCCCGTGAACCTAGAAAACCCTTCTCCTTCAAGAAGAAGGACAATGAATTGATGGAGGATTATATAGATGTCGGGATTGGAAACTATGCAATCCTATACATAGAGCATAACGAAATCCCAGAGAAAGTGAAAGACACCGAGAATCAAGAATGTCTGTTTGAAGGGTGTTGGAGGATGTCATTTGATGGAGCTTGTTCAAGCTTTGGGAATGGAGTTGGAATTGTTCTTATGAGTCCAAGTAAGATTGTGCATCCACATGTTACTAGACTGGAGTTTTCATGCACTAATAACGAGGCGGAGTATGAATATTTGATTCAGTGGATGATCATTGCACATGAAATGAAAATAAAACATCTAATTGTAACTGGTGACTCAGAGTTGGTCATCAATCAGGTTACCCAGAGGTATAAAATAAAAAAGGAAAGACTTAAGTTGTATTTCAAAAGAGTTATTGAATTGATGAAATCTTTCAGTTCCTTCAACATTTATGTTATTCCAAGGGACACGAATCACAAGGAAAATTCACTAGCCTTGGCATCCTCATTGTCAAACCCAAATGATATCCAAAACAAAATGTATTTCCAAGTAGAAAGAGCTTTCTGACCGCCCATGCCTGATAACATTGAATATTTGCAAGTATTTGAGAACAATGAACAACTGGAATATTTTTTGTTAAATTATGATGATGATGAAGACGGCCACTCGTTTGTTGTCCCGAAAGATTGTATACAATATGAATCTATTTTTTTGAAAGATGATCATGCTAAGAATCTCCTTGAAGAAGTTTCAGTTCGAAAGGTGCAAGAGATAAGAAAAGTCAATATTGGAACTGACAGTTCCCCAAAATATGTCAACTTGGGAGTTGATTGTGCCACTGAGGAATTTGATCAATATTTTGCCTTGTTAAAAGAATACATCGATGTTTTCGTTTGGACCTATGATGATTTAAAAGATTATGATAAAACTATATTCCAACATATCATTCCTTTGAGGGAAGAAGCAAAGCCAGTAAAGAAAAAAATAAGTTAGATGAATCCCAAGCTAAAATCTCTGGTAAAGATTGAATTGGAGAAATTAAAGAAGGCATGAATAATTTATCCCATTAGACACTAAGACTGGCTTTCAAATCTTGTGATTGTAAGGAAAAAGATCGGGGAAATCCATATGCGTGTTGACTTCAGATACCTTAACAAAGCAAGCATAAAGGGTAACTTTCCTTTGCCTAATATGGAGTTCTTGTTGGGTATGTGTTATATTATTTGCACGAGTAGTAGTGTCTACGTTGCACCGGGCGCGCAGAGGGGTTTGAGGGCTGGACACTAGGCCCCCCTGTAATGTACCCCACCTCTTGATGAAGAGGGTTGGAGAGACTCAGTATTCTAGTCATCCCCGCTAGACGATAGTCTCATGCACTATGGGGAGAAGTCAGTTAAACTCAACGTTATAATATTAATTTGACTTGGATAAAGTAAAGTAACTCAATTAAAGAATAAAACACATGAGAATGAGTTAGGATTTAACCCTAGGGGTTCAACTAACTCAACAAAGAAGCATATTGGAGGTATAAAGGAAAGGCAAAGGCGCACCTCTCAGTCACCTTGGATTATTATTGCATTTTTCTTTTGGGCTCTAGAGCACAACAATTTTGAGGGTTTTGTGAATACAAACCCTAGAGGACAACTCAGTGGTGAAAGATCCCACCTCTCTTGTTCCAAGCTTGGTCTCAGGGATGCAATACTCCACCCACACCATTCTACAACAACTATAGGTACTATCTTCCATCCAGGGAAACAACAGGGCGTAACTTGGAGAATTTCTAGCCAAGGGAGCGCACCATAGATTGAAGGAAGTTCAATCCAAGAGTTTGAGAAGGTTTTTGGAAATTCTAGTACTTGGATTTTCTCTGCAGGGTCTTGATCATCATCTCTTGTGTATTTTGAGGGAGTTATCTTTGCTATTTGATTTACTGAAGCATTGGAAATATTTGGAGAGAAGGAGGGCGCTATTGGAAAGTAGATATACTCAGTTTGGAAGGGCAAAAATTCAGATCTCAGCCCAAGACTTCACCTGGAGGCTCACCTTTCCCCGATCTACCTTTCTAGAGAGTTTCAAAGCATTTGGAGGTCTCCTTCATCAGGGCTGAAATATTGGGCTTTGGCAGTCTTCAGGAGGGTGCAACCCAGTTTGGGGTTTCAACATATTGCAGAGCTGATCTTCATATTTCAGCTTGAGACTTTAGGAGGGATTTTTCCTTGCCCCGATCTATCATTCTACCGAGTTTTGTGAGATTTGAGGACATTCATCAGTAGGGCCGAAATATTGGGCCTTCTCAGCTATCCAGGAGAGCGTACCTTCAGCCAGGAAGGGTTTGGACGTGACCCTAGTTTATTTGTATTGGTCTTTAGCTTGTATTCAGCCTTTGGAGGCTTATATCTTATTATCTAAGCATTTTTTAGTAGATCATACTCCAACTAGAGGATCTATCTGATGTTATTCCAGATCTGCAGTCTTATTATATCAGGTTCTTTGATATTATCTAAATAAAGGTAAGATCTATGTTGTTTGGTTCCATATCTAGTGTTTCTTATTATCTCTTGTATTTCCATATGCTACATCTTCAGATCTATATTCATATGCTTGATAACTAAATCTACAAACCCTAAGACACAACTCCAAGAGTAAACATGCAAACAAACACACACACAACAATTAACAGTGAGCAGTTAGTGTTCCTAGTGAAAAAATTGGCTTGGGAACATTACATTGGTATTAAAGCGTTCATCCTCCCAGGCAGTGGGGATTAGTACATGCAAAATTTTAGTGTTATATATATGGGAAGACGTAGGAAGAAGGAATGCGAACCAGAGGCAGACATGGAAGGCTTAGGTGAGGACAGTGAGCCACAAGTCTTAGCAAACTTTGCTCAGGAACTACATCAGTCTATACTTCAGACAAAGAGTGCATTGGTCATCCACTTACAGGAAAACCAAGAGACAATGCACAGGGGTCAGAGTGAGTTGAGGGAGACCTTAGAGAAGGTAAGTGCCAACCAAGATAATATCTCATGGGTACTAACAGATTTGACTCATGGAGGAAAGGGACTCGAAATATATGCAAACAGAGAGGCTAGTGGATCTCATGGAGGGTATAGACATCAGCATGAGAAAATACCCCATTATCAAATTGAGGGACAAAGCCATGGAGGAGGGGCACCATAGGGACAGACACACAGTAGGACCACCCATAGGCCCTATCTACCCTCGTTCTTGGATGAACAAACACAACCAAACTACCAAGATGAAATTGAGGACAATTTCGATCAGTATGTCAGGGAATATAACTCATTGAGCATAGCAGTCCAGAGGAAAATCACACTGGATTAGTATTGTGGGTTTAAATTCAGAGGTAAAACTAGACCATACCATAGGGACAACTATGAGTTAGAGCGCAGGGCTGGTAAAATGGAAATCCCCTACTTTGATGGATCTTCCAAGATGAATGCATAGGCTTGGGTGCAGAAACTTGACACTTACCTACAACTTGACCCAATGAGAGAGATGGATTCCATCAAGTTCGACACCATGTACTTGGAAGGAAACGATCATGACTGATGGTACCATGGGTTAACTACACTAGGCCATAATCAGATCGTGTCTTACACAAAGTTGACACAAAGGCTTATTGACAGGTTTGATCGGGGGAATCCAGAGATACATTTCAGGGAACTCACCCAACTCAGGAAGATAGGATCACCAGAGGTGTATATTGAGGAGTTTCAGAGATTAGTAGTCATGGTGCAATATGTGTCTTAGTCAAGAATCATGATTCTTTTCACAGAGGGATTGATGGAACCCTTAAAGGGTTGGGTAAAGGCTTTCAATCCTACCAACTTACAAGATGCTATATGGAGGATAAGAGATCTAGGACCAACAACGAAATCTAAATTCATCCCTACACCACCTCTAAATACAGGAGGAAGAGACCAAAGACCTCCCATGAATCAAGGAGGAAGAGACCAAAGACCTCCCATGAATCAAGGAGGAAGAGACCAAAGGGGGTTTGACCGAGGTAGGGGTAGAATGGATGAAAACACTAGAAGAGAACTGAGGAGGAAGAAACTATGCTATATGTGCAAAGAAACTTGGGATCCATCCCAAAAATATATGGGCAGAGGCAAGGCACACTATATTGAGGTAACTTCCGATAATGAGGAGAATGAAGATTTCGGCCACCTACAAAACATAGAAGCTTACACCATTGAAACTACAAAAGAGGAAGGTACAATTCACGACATTGCAATAGATGAGAAGGCTACATTGGCATCCATCAATGGGGTACCCAAATACAACACTTTCATGATGAGAGGGGTGTTGCAGGGGAAAAAAGTTTTGGTTCTCATTGATGGGGGTGCTTCTCACAACTTTATTTACTCAGCTCTACTACAGAGGAGACACACCCATGGTGGAATTTGAAGGATTCCAAGTGGAAGTTGAAGGAGGAAGAACTATGCCCTGTAACAGGTATATTCCGAGGATGAAGCTTACATTGGGTAGACATGATTTAACACAAGACTTCTATGTGATGGACCTTCCAGACACAAATATCATCCTTGGGGTTTAGTGGATTAGTACGTTGGGACCAATCACCACCAACTACAAGACCATGGATATGTCTTTCACAGAGGAAAGTGGAAAAAAGGTAGTTCTAAGGGGCATGTCAGGAAACACACCTAGGGTGGTTACATCAAAGCGCCTGGAGGCCATTTTCAGAAGAGAGGACATTGTATATGTTGTTGAGTGTAGAATATCATTACGAGTGGATAAGAAGGGAGAGGTTCAATATTCACCAGAGATTCATAGAATCATTGACAAGCATAGCAAGGTGTTTGGACCCATTCCACCAGGAGCACCACCAGATAGGGGGTTTGATCATATCATAGAGTTGGAAGAGGGAGTGAAACATGTCATCACTACTCCCTATAGACACCCAAATAAGTACAAAGATGAAATAGAGAAGGCTATCAAAGAACTGCTAGACATGGGCCACATTCGACAGAGTTCCAGTCCTTTTTCATCTTTAGTGGTACTAGTAAAAAAGAAGGATGGGACCATGCACATGTGCATTGATTACAAGGCCTTGAACAAGAAGACAATTAAGAACATGTATCCCATTCTGAGGATTGATGAGATATTGGATGAGCTCCATGGGGCTGTTTACTTCACCAAGATTGACTTACGCTCTAGCTATTGTCAGATCAAAATGAGGGAGCAGGATGTCCTCAAGATTGCTTTCAGATGTCATTATGGTCACTATGAATTCTTGGTGATGCCATTTGGATTGACTAATGCACCAACCACATTTCAATCTTGCATGAACCATTTCTTCAACAAGAAGTTAAGGAATAACCTCCTAGTATTTATTCTTTGATGATTTGTTGATCTATAGCAGGACTTGGGAGGAGCACATTCAACATGTAGAACAAATTCTAGCCATCATGGAGGATCAATCCTTGTATGAAAAAGAATCCAAATGTGAATTTGGAATGACATAGGTCCTCTATTTGGGACACATCATTGGGGTAAAGGGGGTACAAGTACACCAAGAGAAGATTCAAGCTATACTTGACTAGCCCACACCTAAAACCCTCACATAATTGAAGGGGTTTCTTGGAATTTGTTGCTACTACAAGAGATTCGTCAAGGGTTTCTCACAGCTTTGTGCACCCTTAACCGATTTGACCAAGAAAGGAGCCTTCAAATGGAGTTCAAAGGCACAATTGACATTTGACAAAATGAAAAATGTAATGAGTACGTGCCCAGTCTTAGCTCTACCAGATTTCTCCCAACCCTTCACAGTGGAGTGTGATGCCTCCAGGGAGGGCATTGGAGTAGTTCTTATGCATAATAGGCACTCACTTGTCTATGAGAGCCGAAATTTGAGAGGCCCTGAGCTTCTTTATACCATCTATGACAAATAGATGTTGGCCATCATGCACACATTGGCTAAGTTCATGCAATACTTGGTAGGAGCGAAATTTGTGGTGAGGACAAATCACAACAGTCTTAAGTACTTTTTGGAAAAAAAATGACTTAAATGAGAGGCAAAAGAAGTGGGTTAGCAAGATACATGCCTATGATTTTGACATTGAGTTTATCAATGGGAAGAATAATGTAGTGGCAGATGCATTATCCAGAAGGCCATTGGTTTATGCTATGACTGATATCTCAGTTGACTGGAAGGCTCACCTCTTAGTAGAATACTGAAAGAATTAATTTGCATGTTAGTTAATGGATGGACAGATACATGATGACAAATCCATAATCATGGATGAAACCATCTATTACAAGGGCCAAATTTTCTTGGTTCATGAGTCAGCCTTTAAGGCAAAGGTACTTCAAGCGTGCCATGATTCACCTGTGGCAGGACATCAAGGATTTGTCAAAACATATCGACAGGTAAGGGAAAGGTTTTATTGGAAAGGGTTGAAGGAAGATGTGATATGTCACATCAAAGAATGTACTACTTGTCAGAAAAACAAGGATGAGCACACACAATCGTCATGATTATTGCAACCTCTACCCATCCCAGAGCACAAATGGGAAAGCATCTCTATTGACTTCATCACAGGATTGCCCAACGCATAGGGTAAAGACTATATTTTTGTAGTGGTGGACTGATTGACTAAGTTTTCACACTTCTTATCCATTTCCACAGACTTCAATGCAACACAAGTTGCATAATTGTTCTTCAGGGAGGTTGTTAGACTACATGGTTTACCGAAGACCATTGTGAGTGACAGGGACAACCAATTCATGAGCACTTTTTGGCAGGAATTATTCAGGTTGGTTGGTACAACCTTGACCCCCAACACCAGTTACCATCCTCAGACTGATGGTCAGGCTGAAATAGTCGATAAGTGGGTAGAAGGATACCTCCGAAATTATGTATCAGAGAAGAAAAAAACATGGGTCAGGTGGTTACATTTGGGAGAAAACTGCTACAACACAACTCATCATATGTCTATTGGTATGACTCCATTCAGATCTTTGTACAGTTATGACCCAATTTCCTTTGTATAGATTGTATTTGGTGATAGAAAGGATCCTATGGTTCAGGATTGGATTCAGAAAAGTCAGGACATACTCACATAACTGAAGGATCATCTGCAAAGGGAACATAATCAACAAAAGGTCCAGGCAGCCAGGCACAAGGTATAATGTACATTTGAGGTTGGTGATCTGGTCTACTTGAGGCTTCAACCATATAGACAAACATCCATCAAAATAAGTGGAGAAGAAAATCTCAAACCTAGATTCGTTGGATCCTACAGGATCAACAAGAAAGTAGGGGTCATGGCTTATGAGCTTGATCTTCCACAGGGCAGCAAAATACACAACATTTTCCATGCATCGTGCTTGAAAAGAGTGATAGGCCACACATCACTCCCATTGAGGTACTGTCACCCTTATATGAGGAGGGGCAATTCATATTGATGCCAGAGGAGATATTGGAGGTTCAGGAGAAGAATCTAAGGAGGAGAAGCATCAAGGAATACTTAGTCAAATGGAAATACTTACCTATTGAGGATGCCACTTGGGAGAGTGAAACAGGTTCTATAGGAGATAGGTTCAGAATTGCTTGTGGGCAAGCAATTTCTAGCAGGGGAGACTATAATTTCCCCCACCTCTTGATGAAGATGGTTGGAGAGACTCAATAGTCTAGTCATCCCCGCTAGACTATAGTCTCATGCACTATAGGGAGAAGTCAACTAAACTCAATGTTATAATATTAAGTTTACTTGGATAAATTAAAGTAACTCAATGAAATAATAGAACACATGAGAATGAGTTAGGAGTTAACCCTAGGGGTTAAACTAACTCAACAGAGAAATAGATTGGAGGTATAAAGGAAAGGCAAGGGCACACCTCTCAGTCACCTTGGATTATTATTGCATTTTGATTTTGGGCTCTAGAGCACAACAATTTTGAGGGTTTTGAGAATACAAACCCTAGAGGACAAATTGGTGGTGAAAGATCCCACCTCTCTTGTTCCAAGATTGGTCTCAGGGATGCAATACTCCACCCACACCATTCTACATCAACTACATGTACTATCTTCCATCTAGGGCAACAACAAGGCGTAACTTGGAGGGTTTCCAACCAAGGGGGCGCACCATAGATTGAAGGAAGTTTGATCCAAGAGTTTGAGAAGGCTTTTGGATATTCTGGAACTTGGGTTTTCTCTGTAGGGTCTTGATCATCATCTCATGTGCATTTTGAGGGAGTTATCATTGCTATTTTATTTACTGAAGCATTGGCAAGATTTGGAGAGAAGGAGGGCGATATTGGAAAGTAGATCTACTCAGTTTGGAAGGGAAAAACTTCAGATCTCATCCCAAAACTTCACCTGGAGGCTCACCTTGCCCCGATCTACCTTTCTAGAGAGTTTCAGAGAATTTGGAGGTCTCCTTCATCAGGGCTAAAATATTGGGTTTTGGAAGTCTTCAGGAGGGCGCAACCCAATTTGGGGTTTCGGCCTATTGCATATCATATATTCATATTTTGGCTTGAGACTTCAAGAGGGGGTTTGCCTTGCCCTAATCTATCATTCTACTGAGTTTTGTGACATTTGAGGACATTCATTAGTAGGGCCGAAATATTGGGCCTTCTCAGCTATCCAGGAGAGCGTACATTCAACCATGAAGGGTTTGGACGTGACCCTGGTTTATTTATATTGGTCTTCAACTTGTATTTAGCCTTTGGAGGTTTATATCTTCTTATCTAAGCATTTTGTAGTAGCTCATACTCCAACTAGAGGATCTATTTGATTTTATTCCATATCTGTAGTCCTATTGTATCAAGTTCTTTGATATTATCTAAATAAAGGTAAGATCTATGTTGTTTGGTTCCATATCTGGTGTTTCTTGTTATCTCTTGTATTTCCATATGCTGCATCTTCAAATCTATATTCATATGCTTGATAACTAAATCTACAAACCCTAAGACGCAACTCCAAGAGTAAACCTACAAACAAACACACACACAACAGTTAACCATGAGCAATTAGTGTTCCCAGCAAAAAAATTGGCATGGGAACATTACAGACCAGGGAAATCTGGATGTGTGTTGACTTCAGAGACCTTAACAAAGAAAGCATAATGGGTAACTTTCCTTTGCCTAATATGGAGTTCTTGTTGGGTATGTGTTATATTCTTTGCACAAGTAGTAGTGTCTATGGTGCTGAGCACATAGGGGGTTTGAGGGGGGGATGCTAGGCCCCCCCTTGGGGGGTGTAGGGGAAACACCCCCGAGATTTTTTTTCCTTAGGAAACGTGTCTCATTTTTGCCTCATTTTTCATGTTGCCTCGATTTTCATGTCCATTGTTGAGTGATTTTGCGACACATGGTTTTTGCCGATGGTTTTCTATTTCTGGTTAAGGAATTAGGGTTGTTGACTAATCTAGGTCATTGGGTTAGGGTTTTGGATGTCGTTGGCTCCTAAATGTATATTGTATTGTTAACAATGTATCACTATGAATGAAATAGAATATGTTGGTTTTCCTGGTTTGGGTTTCTAGGGGGAAAATATTTGTGTAATGTTTGTATTTTCCATTGTATCTTTTCTATTCTTTTACTGAAAATATGTTTGCAGTAAATATTGTACAAGGTTAAAATCTACAGTTCTTGCTCCAACAAGTTAGTAGATTGGCCTGCATGTCCATGTTGGATGGTTTCTTTGGATATAACTAGGTCTTAGTGGCTGAGGAAGATAGGGCAAAGAAAACATTTATCACACCTTGGGAGACATATGCATATGCTAGAATGCCCTTTGGTTTGAAGAATGCTGGAGCCCCACTCTAGAGGGCCATGGATCATGCATTCAATGGGTTGATAGGAAAATTTATGGAAGAATATCAAGATGACTTGACGTTGCATTCAAAGAAAAGGGGTGATCATATCCATTATTTGAGAAAGGTTTTTGAAAGTTTTAGATTATATGGTGTCTTTATAAATCCAAAGAAATGCTTGTTCATTGTGACTCAAGGAAAACTATTGGGCGATATTGTATGCAAGGAATGGATTTACATAGCTCTAGAAATAATTAAAGCAATAAATGAGCTCAAGTCCCGACATCTGAGAAGAGAGTCCAATCATTTTTTGGCAAGATCAATTTTGTGCAAATATTTGTTCCTCATTATGCAAGTATCGTGAAGCCAATCAATTTGTTGCTAAAAAAATAATA
Organism: Picea engelmannii; assembly: GCA_009831015.1. Taxonomy (NCBI): domain Eukaryota; kingdom Viridiplantae; phylum Streptophyta; class Pinopsida; order Pinales; family Pinaceae; genus Picea; species Picea engelmannii. The sequence continues at coordinate 253,564 of ML777475.1, forward strand.
GAGGTTTGAATGGACAAAAAATACTCAAGAGGCATTCAATAATATCAAAGGAGAAATCACCACTACTCCAGTACTCATTAGTCTGGACTTTCAAAGGGATTTCATCATCTATTCATTTTCTACAGAGATAGTTGTTGCATTCATTCTTACTCAGAAGAATATCAAAGGAGAAGAACTCCTATTAAGTTTCATGAGAAAAACCCTACATGACTATGATTTGAGGTATTCGGAACTGGAAAAGCAAGCCTTGGCTCTTGTAAAAGCAGTAGCACACTTTTGGATGTACATATTGAACTCCCATGTTATTTCTTATGTTCCCTCATCACCAATGAAGATGCTCCTGAGTGAAGATGCTCCTGAATCAACAATTGAGAGAAGGAAAATGGGCTAACTGGTTGGAAAAGATACAAGAATATGATTTCGAGATTAAACCTTTGAAAGCTATCAAAGGACAAGTTTTATGTAAGCTCATCATGAATGGAGATTTAGTCGATGGAATGATTTCGATTTTAGTTGGAGAACCATTAGCTGATTCAGAATGGTACATAGATATTATATTCTACTTAAGGTCTGGGCAATTTCCTGTCACCATGAAACCCAAGGAGAAAAGAACATCAAAGATGAAGGCGAATCAATATGTTTTGATTGCTGACATAATGTTTATGAGAAATTATGATGGTATACTACTGAGATGCGTTGATTAAAATCAAGCCCAATAATTAATAAGATAATTCCATGTGGGAATATGTAGTGGACACTTTTCACCTACTGCAACCACCCACAAGATAATAAGAGCACGATTCTATTGGCCATCAATTTTCAGAGACTCATATACCACAATAAGGAAGTGTGTGTCATGCCAGCAGTTTTCAAGAAAAATGAAGAGATCTACGATGCCTTTGCAACCCATAATTGTAGAACAATTGTTCTCCCAATGGGGACATGATGTTGTCGGGCCAATTAATCTGAAGTCTAGCAAGGGGCACATGTACATTCTCACGGCTACATATCATTTCATGAAATGGCTGGAAGTGGTGGCATTAAAGAAGGTTGATGCTGAAGAGATAATTAAAATCCTCAAAGACAATATTCTGTCAATATTTGGTGTCCCAGACAAATTTATCACATACAATGGTTCGATTTTGATCAGGTCAAAGTTTACGGAGTTTTGCGAAGACTATAGAATCATCATGGGTCAATAATCGAATTATTATCCACAACGTAATGACCTTGTTGAATCCACAAAAAAAACACTTGTTCAGATACTGAAGAAAACCATTGACAAGAACCAAAGAAATTGGCATCTGAAGTTGAAAGATGCATTATGGGAAAGCAGAACGACTCTGAAAGATAGCACCGTGATGTCTCCATATATATTGTTTTATGGAAAAGAAGAGAAAATGGAGATTAGCCTAGATCTCAATGCATTAATTTCTGTGGTTAATACCAAAGATACAAAAGACAATTCACCCATCTAGAGGAGAATCAATTAGTTGTTGAAGTTGGAAGAAGAATGAAGCAAAGCCCTGAATCGAATTTCTTAGAGGCAGTAGAGCATCAAAAGATATTTTGATCAGAGCACAAATATAAAGAATTTCCATAAGGGAGAGCTGGTGTTACTTTGGAACAAGGCCAATGAGAAACTGTCAATGCATACAAAGTTCGAAGCACTCTGTATTGGACCATACATCGTCAAGAAGATCTTGGGTTTTAACTCCTATATGCTCTAAGACATGAAGGGTAAAATATTAATGTTTCCTATCAACGAGAAACATTTGAAAGGTTTCTTCTCCTAAGACTATCTCATTCTCATTGTACATAATTTTATTTTTCAGTTTGATTATTCTTACTCTGACTCCATAGCCCAATAGGTGAAAGCACCTGGTCATGAAAGGATCTGGATTCTTGACAAACCACAGGGGGTTATCATCCCACAGTTGGAGCCCGTTATTGAGATCAATTCTTGCTTCCAAAATTCCCCTCCCCTTTTTTATTTTTTCCCAACTTTGTTTGTCCATTTCTTTTTCCCTCTTCTATACTTACCTAAATTCCCCTTTTCTTTTTTCCCTTCTATTCTCCCTTTCTAGTTACTATACTTAGTTGTTTTTCCAAAATGGCGGGTTCACAGGTTGGTGAACTCGCAGATCCTCATCTCCATCCACACTCTCACATCATGAGTCCGACCGACCTCCACATTATCCTATACTTAGCCGTTTTTGTAGTCGGGGGTTCCTGAGTTGGTGGGTTTCAAGATTTCATATCCCTTTTTCCGTGACATACATTTTGTACCCAAACGATCCATGATCTACATTTTGACAATTGGACTCCCTGAGCTCCTAAGTATCTCATCTCTCCTGTATTGAGTCTGACCAACCGCATTACAACACTTAGCCAATTCTCAACCTTCTGGAATGTCGGGTTGATGGGTTCTCAGGATGGCGGGTTCACAAAAGTCTCAAATGTTATTTTCTCTCGTTCATCCCCGCGACCTTCGTGCTTTTCCCAATACACATTTAATATGGTTTAATGCTAATAACTCATCATGCAGGTCCCATAAATATTGTCATTAATAAGCGAATGGATCGAGGAGATTTCTTATTAAACCACATTAAAGCACGATTTGCGGAAGATTATATTATATCTCTCAAGCACTCATTTCAAATATTATATGGATTAAAAGAACACTCTTGTCAAATTATGGAAGAAGAAGCTCGACAACAGTTCTACATAGATACTTTGAACATTTTTGGATGTGAGGACCATAACTTTCAGTGGTCTAGAGCACATTCTTATTATTCATCCCCTTCTGCTTAGAAGGAAGTAATTTGGACGTACGAAATCGCTTGTGCAGGCTGTGTTCCTGAAGTTTTTAACTGCAAAGAACTGGTTTCCTAGTGTGCTGAGAAGTATATACCAATTCAACAGATGATTCAACTCCAATACCATTCTCTTGTCTCTCTTTTGCCTAAAGTGTTTCATAAAATGTTGAAACTCCCAGAGCCAACATTCACCTTCAAAGGTGAATATTGTAGGGACTTCTTGAAAAAACATGACAATGACTTGGATATACTACTTGAATTATAAGAGAATCCCATGACCATCCCTGAATATATTACCATATTGCGGGTCAACCTATTCAAAAACCAATTTTGGGAAATTGCCTGGTTATTTACCAGAGTTACGGGCCAAGAAAGTACTGCCAACATTTCCCGCATGATTCTTTATATCTTATATTTTACTATCATGGAGTAGGCCATTTTCGATTGGGGAAAGTTGATTTCCATTGAAATCTTTTCCCAATTGTCTCAGTATAAAAATGATAATAAATTCTTTATGGCTTCATATTTAGTTTTTGCGATAGCGCATTGCTGTCAATTTCCTAAATTGTCTATATGCAAGAAGGTGAATTGTGAATTTGACCATGTGACCTTTTGGTACCAAGCGTTATGGAGGCACAAAACTTCCCTACATTTTTATGAAGTTTTCAATGACTTTGTCTCGGTTATTAAATGATTGTTGTATGGAAAAGATACCCCAAGAATATCTGCTCAGGCTAGTAAATTCCTGGATAAAAAGGGGACTTTGAAGTAAATGAAAAATTACAATGTTATCAGGATTTTCAGTTCTAAGGAAAGTTCGTCCTTTATTCCATGACATATATTCGAGAGAATGTTTGTTACATAAGTTGCAAGGAAATATAATTTCTGGCTGCACTTTTTTCATGAGAAATGAAAAAAACAATTCATACCTTTGCCTTAGAAAATTGGGGATTTTATATTCAGAAATATGAACAAAATTGATGAATTTTCAAACCACTTCCACAACTTGAATCTCAATTATGTTGAAAATATTATAGGGTTTGACCCTAATGGAATCGTTGTAAAACATATGTTAGCAGTTGGTTTTAGCAATTCATTTATCCACACTTTTCTAGGAGAAGAAGACGATAATAACTTGGGCGATCCTACTCACATTTTTGGCGAGTTAGAGATGGTACTCAGTACCAATGAATTTTACAAACAGAAAGGAAAGGGTCCCATAGAGAAGAGAGCCCAATCCCCAACTATTAATCCTAAGTCTACAATTCGTTGGAGCAGTGCTCCAGTGTCCCACCCATCTAAAAAAGTAATCAACATTAGTTCAGGCGGAGGAGGAGACAAGAACCCCCCTCCAGGAAAAATTTAAATCTCACATAAAATTCCTCTAAGGAAGAAGAGGAATAATATTGTACAAGAGGAAGAATATCATCGCATCGAAAGTGACATCAATAGCTTCTCCCTCAAAGATATGGAGCTCGAGGTTGACATTGAAAAAATGTTTCCTAACTTGATCATCCACGAGGAACAACCCACCAGAATCAGTCGTTGGAAATGGTTGAGAATGTGATCTTTGATGAAGAAGAATCGTTTGTATTTCAGAGCATTGTCTTTGACAGTGAATCTAAGAAATTAATTATTGAGAAGACTGTTGTGAAGAATAAAAAGGGGAAATCTTGTTCAGAGGTTAACCTAAGAAATATGTGGCCTTCCCAGATTTCCAGAATCCATAAAGAAACCGATGATGCATTGGACGACTCCATTGGTGGTCTCGAAGCGGAAAATATAAAGTTAAAGGGAAGGATTAAGGAACTGGAAGAGACCTTGATGCCTCTTCCACTCTTTTCCATCACTTTGGCAATTGTCAGACCCACCATGCCTGCAACCAAATTGAAAGGATCCTCAAGCTTAATCACATCATTCGGGAGCTATGTGGAGAATAATATCAAGAAAATAATGGAATTGATTACTGAAGCTTGGGAAATTTCAAAGAACATGATTTATTTTGGCTTGAGGGTGCATCCCTTCCATGAGTATTTACAGGCCGACCTAAAAAATGAAGAAGGTTTCTACCTTGATGTCATGGTACCCTTTGGTATTAAATTTTCCAACATGTCAGAGCTAAAGATAAGAGAGGAGGACCTTCCCTGTCCAAGTCGGATCGAGTAGTTGAATGCCTACTGGAAAGAAAAAATAAAGAACTTAAACAATGTCGTTCAGGTGTGTAGCCAAGCCATAACAAGGAGAGAAGAGCTATTCAAAAGGATCACAGAGGTGGACCTAGCCAAAAGAACTAATGAAGTCCAAGATCCCAAGTTGATCCTCAACTTGTTGCTCCTAACAAAACAACAATTCGATGAGAAAGTTGATATTTGTAAAGGATTGTAAATTGAAAAATTCTATGGTATAATTGAATATGATGAGAACGCTATACATAACTAGCTAGAAAATTACTCCGTAAAAGGTTAAGATATTGAAGAAGCATTACATGGCATTTCCCTTCATCTCTGAGACTTGGAGGGTGAGTTGTTCAACATTAAAATCCAACATGAAATCAACGTGGCACCTTTGAAAAGTTACATCGAAGAATGGTTCAAGAAAGTTATCGATAAACTGACAAATAAATGGAAAGAAGCAGTTGAGATGGTTCCTGTAACCGTTGATGAAAACGATAAAAGGACATCAATGAGCAAATGAATACATGAGAGACCATCATAGTAATTTTATGTTGATCACATCCTTCTTTTCTTTATCAAGTCCTTCATCCAATTATTCCACCTCTTTCACTAGAAAGGTTTAACTGAAGACTGATAACTCATTTTTTTCTTTTTACCAGGTCTTGTTGATTCTTCTACCGCCCACCATCTTCCTTCTAAAATCTTATTTCTTGTATTTATTTTCTTTATGGTCCGTGGGAGCCCCAATCCCAGTCTTTAAGACAAACACATTTACAATTTCAAATAATATGTAACAAACTATATATTTTTGGAAATTTCAAGAGAACTACTTTGGGAATAATCTCGACTGTGCTCTGTAACCATGTTTTCAGAATATAAAGTATTTGAGGTTGATCTATCATTATCTTTATTTGAGCTTCCCATGTGTCCACTTTGTTAAAGTTCTCTTATGCATGCAAATTATCTTCTTTTTATTTTGTGTGATCAGAAATCTTTATCCTAAACTATGATGGATGTGAGGAAATTTTTCTTATTTTCTTTAAATGTGTGAAATGTGTAATTCTTGGTCCTTTCTCAAGAACCTTCTTTTAAAAGAAAACAAAAACATTTTCCTTTTATTTATTTGATTTTTTTTTTATGTTTATTTGATTACCACGAAAGACTTATGTCAAGTCCCACATTCCAAATATTTAGAAATCCTAAGAAAATATGAAGATGAGTAGCACCTCTATAAAAACACAGGGGGATTTACATCCTCATGAGGTTGTCGTTTCGGTCCTAATGGTTTCAAGCGTCAATAGAAGGAAGACCACCTATAGAAGGGCATGGAGAACCACCTATCAACAACAAGTCAAAAGGTGACATGTGTTCAAGATCTCAATAGGCATGAGGTAGGAATACCCATACTCATCTAAATATCTCATAAAAATGATACATGGTGTGTCATGACATAAATGGGCTAGGCGAATGAGACAAAATGGGGTCTTGAGACAATAAACAATGATGATGGAGAAGAGGTTCAATAGTACAACACAATGAGATGATCAATCCTACATACACATGCCTGGATCAAAAGGGCTAGGTCCAACATAGAAGAATCATGACTGCAACTAATTTGGATACATAGGAACTGAGGGTCCCCCCAAGGGGGTTGGAAGGGGGGGACAATCAAAGAATATTTGTTGAATAGGAAAGAGGCTCCAAAGATCTGAAATGATCTAGTATGAGAGAATCTCAAACTAAGGGTTTTGAGAACAACTTAACCAAGTCAATCAAATCCAAGGAACTGCAATTGAGGCTGAATCACTAGAATTTGTATGAACCTCTCACGAAAAACCTCTACTTCCATAAGTTCCATAGAAGCTTAGGCTTCTGGAGTGGTGTGAATGGCATAGTTTTCAGCTACCATGACCACTTCATGTTGAGTGCCATGAGAAAGTGGTGGGCAAGGATTAAAAGTTCTGCCTCTTCCACTAGTCCTCGAGCTGTCCATCTTTCCTCGTTTGTCACCTATGCTATCTATGAACCCTAGGTGCAAGCTTCAGAACTGAGAGAACCAATATCTCGATAAGAGAGAGTCACCTCTCAATCCAACTACTTACCTTGTGCTAGCAGAGCATCAAGAGTCCCCTTGATTGTGAAACTGGACTATGAAATTGTCGATCCGTAGAAAAAACAAGCTTGTTTGCATACTTCGATTGTCTCCCTTCCTCATATTGCTTGGCCCCCAAGTTAGTGTACCAATGAATTTAATGTGCTTTGAATTTAATTCCCTCGTGTCTAGCCTACATCCTTGAATTCAGGCTTGTGTGGGGAGTGACCATGGAGGGTTGTCATTTCCCACCAAATGCGGGTATGACCAGACATAATGTCGAGATGAGTTGATGATTCCCCTATGCGAAGATATATTTTCCGTTGAAATTCATAACTAGATTTCAAACCTCACTCAAATGCCAGCCAGGTCGTTATGAATGCTCGAACCATCACATTAATACTCTTCATGTGGGGGATGGGAAGTAGATTCGTGTGTGGCAATGGGGCGTGCGCTAGCCCTCCATGTGGCATCCCCGATCCCTGGAGGAGGAATTTCGTTGGTGTTTGTCACCTGATTTGGGGATACAATGGATACATATTGCATGGATTAATTTCAGTGTTTGTATAGGGATACAATGGATACATATTGCATGGATTAATTTCAGTGTTTGTATAGTGAATAAAGGCTACATGAAAAATGTTTACTCACTATTTTGAAATGATTGATTAGATCGAATTGTAGGGAAATCATTATGTTGGATAAAGGAATTTAGTAATAAGTTAATTTATAAATAATCAATTAGATGGTGTGAGATCATGATCATGGAAAATCGACAGGAATAAGAAAATATGAAATAAAAGAATTTGGGATTTGGAATTTGCGTTCTGACAATATCTATATTACATATTCATTGGTGGTTTAAATTTAAAATTGGTTTCTTTATTTTCATAAAATAAGTTGTTCATTGCATTGATTTTGTTATATTATATAGATTGAACAATGTTCATAAAGTCTCTCACTATTTTGAAACATTTGATTGGATAGAATTGTAGGGAATTCATTATGCCCCATAATTTTTTTTAGTGTTGATGGAGTGAATAACTAATCAATTACATGGTCTAAGATAATGACTACAGAAAAATAATTAAAGGAGAAGACTCACATGAGCTCTAAAACACATGTTGATAGAAATACAACCATGAAGCAAAATGCCACTTTATTCCAACATCTCTAACTGCAAAGGCACAAAATGGTGAAAATTTGAACCAAGAGCTCATATAAATCCCAGTTCTCTAGGTTTTGTTGCCCTCGGTTTCCTAAGAATTTGTAGCAAAAAGTTGCATAAACTCAAAATTCCAATCTGGTCAAGTCAAAATCCAAAGGTTGGGGTAGTCTCTTGGAATCCCAAGTATACTCTTGGGTGCTAGAGTTCCCCTTTGTTGAAATTGTATAACTATTCTTTAAATTGGCCACATTTTTTTAATTTCATGAGTGGGATCTTTCCTAAGGCTTCATAAAGTCACAAGGAGATGTTGGGGAAAACAACTATTAATTTTGGAAATAAATAGAGGTAGGGTGTGACCTTTGCTACAATATCTCTAGTTAAACGTTTAAATGACCTTCAATTTCAACCCCATATGAAAATATGAGAAATTAAACAGGTGTGGCTATAAAAAAAACCAAAGAAGATATAAAAAAACCCAAAGAAGATATAAAAAAAACCAAAGAAGATAGATTGAGAAAATCATTGTGTAATATATCAATTATTTATTTACTTTCGACATTGTATTATTGTCTTACTATTTATTTTCTTCTTCATTCAACATTGTTAAGTTATTACTATTCACTTTAGTCATCATAATTTAGCTATTTAGCTTTTGAAGTGGTCTTCTTCATCATATTCTTTAGATTGTAGATGATACTTAGTAAACTTCAAATGATAAAAGTTTATATAAAACATATACATATAGATAATGATGATCATCTAAAATTTACTTGTTTTTATTATAGACATCATATTATTTCCTTACTATTCACCTTCTTCATCATTTAATATTGTTGGTTTATTACTATTCATTTTATTTATCATGTAACTTTTGAAGTGGTCTTCTTGACCATACTCTCCATTATAAATGATAATAAATTTCAAAGTATCAAAGTTTATATAAAAAATATACATATACATAATGATTATCATTTAAAATTACATTACATAATGATCATCATATAAAATTCACAAACAATCACCCCAACGAACCTAAATCCATCTTAACTCTAGATCTATCAAGCACCAAGGTCCTCAAAATGCAAACTTTTACTTAAATTTTGCACTCTAATAAATGTTTACACCTCAAAAAATTTGATCTCTATAAATGCTTAATAAACCCATAAACCTACAATTAAAATAAATTTAGAAGATATTTATGATTTGGCATTCCAATAAACAACCATCTCAACTAACTAGCATAACATTCTAAACATTTTATTCAATGCTTATATTTATAACCATCTCAACTAACTATCATAACATTCTAAACATTTTATTCAATGCTTATATTTATGTTGAAATATGCCTAGAATCATCTTAGTGTTTGGAAAATCACCTCCTTCATAATTTATAATTTATTGAAAATTTTAAAATATCTATTTTAAATCAAAATAATTACAATAAATATTTAATTATTTATCAATATCCAATCTTTAAAAAATTAAAATATTTATTTACAAAATCTTAAAAAATAAAAATAATTAAATAAATACCTAATTTATTTACCATTTAAAAATGTTAGAATACAATTTTTGCAAATGGACAAACAATGGTTTTTAATTTGACACTTACTACCTCATGTACAACTAATTACATCGAAAGGCGTACACCTATTGATAATGGGCACATTTAATAAGTTTTTAGTTCTTAATACGTTTTCTATGGACGAGATTAAATATGCCTAGAATATTCTTAGTCGTCACAATAAATGAATGGCTTTGATTTCATCCATTAACTTCCAAGTTGTTATAAAGACATCCGTTTATATGTTTACTTTTTTACATTTACCTAATCATGTTTAAAAATTACTGTGTTCACCAGCTGCGACTTAGCGGCTGTGCTAGTTTACACGCTACTAATTGCTCATGCTTAATTTGACACGTACTACCTCATGTACAACTAATTTACACGCTACTAATTGCTCATGCTTTTTAATTTGTAGCATCAAATTCTGCCTCTCCATCTACAACTACTGTTACTTTTTTCTCATGCTTTTTAATTTGTAGTATCAAATTCTGCCTCTTCATCTACAATTACTGTTACTCTTTTTAGTTGTAGGCTAAACGATTTACGAAATGACGATTTTTTTAGGAGACGTTTGCTCCAAATCCGGTGAGAAATTATTAGATTTGTAGTTTTAAGTGATTATTTTTATATAATCAAAATGTCTTAGGAGTTTTAATTTCAAAAATGGATTTTGAAAAAAAAAAATGACTCCAATGAAAAAAGCTATTTCGTAGAACAGCTAGATAACGCCATCTTTGTGAAGGGGAAACACAGGATATTCATTTGTAGTTTGGAAAGTTTTAGTACTGCCCATCTGTCCCTTCCACTACATTTTACTCATTTGACTTCGGAGTTCTATCTCTTAGTTTTTGGGCCAATTCCAATGTAAATTTGAACAAAATAGTTATTTTCTGTTGTTTAAATTAAATTTTTAAAACCACTCAAATCTGCAGATACAACCATTCATCACCAAATTTTGGACAAAATTTACGACAAATTTACGACGATTAGTGAAGAAAAAAACATGAAGCTTTAGAATACTGCAACCAATAAATTTACGACGATTTATGACAAATTTGTGACCAATTAGCGGTGCGCTAAATGCTAACTAAATCACGATATTATCAGCCATTTTTATAATATTTTAAGGCGATTTTTGTGGTTTACTGGAATTCTGAAACTGCAATCGCATTATATGGAAGTTGCAATTTCGTCAGTCAATTTGAAAAGGTTTAGAAATCTCTGAATCACCAAAATCCAACAGCAATGGTGAGATGATTTAGTTAGCATCTAGACAGCGCCGATTAATTATGCTTTTGCTCTATGAATCCATCCCTGATCACCTTCTTTCTGTACTCACTGGATTGAAGATCCACCATCCTGCTATCATTATTCTTGTTCTTCCTTTCTGAACCTTCTCTGAACATTGTGAATAGATACAAGCATGCACATGTGAACAAGATCGCAGAAAACCGGCAGTAGAAGACGAAGCATAACGAAGTGAGGATCATAACAGTTGCCCCCAGATTGGCGTCGTAAGCCATGGCCGACCTGAAGAAGCTATCCGATCTCGCAAGTCGGGTGGGCCGTTTATCAATGGACACATCCCTTCTGTATTTTTCAACTTTAGACTGATGATGCTTGTAATCAGAATCAATGTTTTTGGGCTTCACAGCTCTGGGAGAAGCCGTAGCCAAGAAATCGGTTTTTGGGCTTCACAGGTATACTCTTTCCATTTTCATATTAAGTTGACAATTGGGTACTGCTCATGCTTGCATCTCTTTCTCTTTCTACTTCTGGATGAATGCACCTTGACATTGTTTCTGATAGCTGTAATTTCCTTGAGTGTTGGATGGTATCTACTCTAGTGTTATCTCTGAATATAATTTTGCAATTTAAGACAACAATGAAGGAGTTTATGCAGCTTGTGCTTGTACTTTCCAATAATGTGATCATTTTTCCATTTTTATAACAACCTTCCATTTGAGCCTTGTTTGACTCCATTCACCCAATGGACTAGACACTAATATCCAAAGCTACCATCCACTTTATTTTTGTCACTCTTATAACCTTGTTTTGCTGGAAATTACTCTTCACATCACTTTGCACTACATAGCTTTAATCTCCAACAATCCTATTTAGAAAAGTGTAATGTCACTCGATCCCCTAGTTCTCGTTCAGGCTGACGAGGTGTCAAAATTTCAATTTTTTCAACTACTTTATTTCTCCAATTAGACTTCGTAGACTGATTCTACTTGTCTAGAGCTTTCCAACGACTGTAACCATGCTCAATTCCGAGTTCTGGATCAAAACTTACAACCCTCTAAAGTTTCTAGGCCTTCTATCCTCAATTCCACCTCAGTGCCATGTGGCACCCTGGTACACATGTCACTTGACGTGGCACTAACATAGTGCGAACGTGGCAGCTCCCACCCATCTCCTCAGCTATCATATGATTGGCATGCTGGATTGACGACTTCGATCTATTCAAAGTCCTTTTATATTGTCAAAGTTTATCCCATCGGAGTGTATCCACAAGTGGCTTCCCACGCACTCCGATAACCTAAGTCCGACAGATCTAATGGTCTTGGAGGTCGAAAAATTGACGGCCCAGGCCACATCGGGGTTCTAAGTCCACATTCTAATCAACGACCCTGATCATCTCTTGGAGTCATACTCCGAACCCTTCAGAGTGGTACTCCGTACTCTCCCGAGTCAACTCTGAAACTATCAGCTCCCTTCCTAGCCTCGCTTATGCAAATTTCTATGTGGAATCTGAGTTGGCGCTTAAGACATGTGGCCCTACCCAACTCCGCTACTTGGCTCAACATGTGGCACTCATGCCATGTCACATTTCACCCCCAAAGTGCTATAACATGTTGCCACATGGCACAATAGCCACATGACACATGGACTCTCCATGTGGATTGATGTGGTGTACATGTCATTGTTGACTATTGACACATCCTTCCTGGTGCTGAAACCTATCCTCTACGTATTGGATGGATGATGTCATCCCTGTTAACATGACATCACCTTCCTCTTGGCCTCGTCCAGGCGAGACCCACCAAGATCTACGATCGGGATTATCTTTTAGCCGAGCTCCGATTGACGACCATGATTACTCCTTGGAGTTCCTCCTTCGGAGTGTATCTACGACAACTTGAAAATTCCCTCTAAAAGTCAACTCCGAACAAACTCATTTTAGCGGACTTTGCTTCGAAATTTCGAGGACTAGATCCAACAATCATGATCACTCCTTCTTATGATCTAACAGACATTGATAACAACACCTTTCTAAGGGCTTGAACTCGACAGGGACCCACTCCCTATTATCTCGACCAAATACACGCTACCACGTGTCTTCCTCATGCAGGTAGGCTCTTTCTGATAGTATGCCATCAACATGATGTCACTCCTCCTCTCGATCACATCTAAGGGTTTCCACGCCAATCAACGGTCAAGATTGCATCTCAACTAGTCTATGATCGACGACTAGGGTTACTCCTCGAAGTTCTACCCATTCAAGGTATTTTTATTCCCATGATCATTTCTACTTTGAAGGACCCACTACGATAGATGGTCACGATCACTCCAAATATTCTCCGATGGATTGACAACTTTGGTCAGTTTAGTCTCATTCCATCCCTACCATGGAATACTTCGACGATACTATGAAGATTGACATATATGATCGTTCAGATCCTCCTTTCAATGGATCCAACGGTCGACAATGACCTGATCCTCAGTAAGCCCTCGAACGTAAGGAACCTCGACCAATGACCAAGATTACTTTAGTGTGCCGAAAATCGACGACTATGATTCTCTCTAGAGAAACGACACATGATTTCCATAGTTTTAATAGTCCGCTTCAGGACTTAACCAAATTCAGGTCTTCCTTAGATAATTTCTAAGGATTACCAAGCCTTCAAGATTGTCTGCAATCCTTCTCTAAAAACTAAGGCCTTTCCCATTTCCATGTAAATAGAGAATTACACAATGTGCAATGTCCATACTTGGACAAGGGCGTTTCTATCCTGCGCTAGCTAAGCAACACCAAGTTCAACTAAGCATATGAACATAATTATATAAAGAACACCTACAACATATACTCAAACATAGTTTCCCTTTGTTTTTTCTTTATTTGCACTACCCATATACATGAATTACGTAATATAGCTACAAGATACCATGCAACATATTTAGGAAAAACCAGAACAAAAACACATAATTCCATCAACAACTACCCTGACTGAGAATGCATATAATTACAATCATGACATTTCTAGCAGCATATACATAAGTATGATTACACCAACAATTATTCCTATCTATAGCACAATAATTACCGTTCTTGGGCATTTCTGACAACAAAAATATTGTAGCATAATAGAACAACAAATACAAATAACATGAATACAAAAAAATCTGCACAGTAAGTATCCAACACATGATTACATATTCATTAAAATAGTAAATTAAACAAACACATGGTAGACACTTATATGGTATAAGTAAGCCACCAACTGCATACATACCTCTGAATTTCCTCCTAGCCTTAGACTCTACTGCTTATAACTCAGTAACAGGTCACCCCTGAGTTGGGGCTTAAACTCCACTTGGGGAAGGAAATCCTATCCAGGTAAGGTCTCTCAGCAACAACAATATTTCCAATTCAAGTGCCAAGTTTAACAACCAGCCTATAGTTTCTCATTCTCCACATGCATGTCCCACCCCAGGAAGTGTGCCCCTTCTCTTCTCAACAATCCTTTGACTACCCCACTTCCCTTCCAGGAATTCAACAATAGGCCAGACATGAAGTCTCAGAGCCCTGTAGCTACAATTTGGCACATTGAAAATCAAATTCCCGACAATTATCTCACCTGGAGAGAATGCCACGGGCCTGGAAACCTGCTTTTTCGACAACACTTCTCTCACCTAGAGAGAATGCACACGAGCCTGACAACCCACCTCTTCAACAACACTTCTCTCACATAGAGAGAAAAGCACATGTGCTTGACAACCCGCTTCTTTAGCTTACTTTTCAGAAAATTCCACTTCAAGCATCCTCCACTAAATGGAAATGGTAGCAAGTACGTACATCAGTAGCATAGGATGGTACAAGATGATGGAGAGCATAACCTCCCAATGGAATGAATGCATGAATGAGAAAAATGCACTAAGGTTTGCTATTTAGTTTGCATGCTCATGAAGTGCCACTTGTCACTTCTCTAACTTCCCTTTTGAACCACTTGGTGATTCGTTCCCCTATTCCAAAGACTTAGGACAAAAGTCATGTCATTTCCTTTTTTCCTCTGTTAGAAATATTTTATTAATGTCTCCTTGGTTTAAGTCTCATGGATTGGATATCTTCCTAGACCTTTATCCCCCTTTCCCATCTAATGGATTTTAGCCCCCCAAACTCTTTCTTGTCAGGATGGTCTGCAACAATGGTGTTTTTTTTTTCATTAATTGGGAGTGAAAATACATAATACAAAAATAAGCACACTGGCCCAAAAGTTCTTGACTCACTAGTCTAAGTGCACCACTGTAATTACATTTCAATTGGAGTTTGGCCTAGGGGTATTACATTCCCCTCCCCCTTATTTATGCATTGTTCTCAATGCAGTATATACATATACAAACATTTACAATAAAAAATTTCAAAAGTTTACAAAAATATGTGGGTACTATGTCTGCATAGCATCTTCATGTTCCCAAGTTGCTTCTTCAGGACCGTACCAGGTCCATTGGACCTTTACCATATTTATGGTTTGATTCAGGAGCTCCTTGGTTTTCTGGTCCAAAATGCACACTGGTTGTACTTGGAATTCATCCTCTGGCTCTACCTGAACCACATTCCAATCAATGGCATGATTGTTATCAAGTACATAATTTTTGAGTAAGGATACATGAAAAACATTATGAATATGCATGAATGCGGGTAATGCAAGTATATAAGCTACATGACTAATTCTTTCTAGAACTTTGAATGACCCACAATACTGTATTGTTATTTTTCAGTACTTCCCCAATCTTAAAGAGCTTCGTTTTTCTTTTACTTTCAAAAATATGTGATCACCTAATGAAAATTATCTAGGAGTTATATGCTTATCAACATAATTTTTTTACCTGTCTTGGGCAACCTTCAAATTCGGTTTTATCTTCACTATCTGATCCTCCATATCCCTGAGTAAGTCTAGTCCCACTATTTTCCTATCAACTGGATTGTCCTAGCTTACTAATGTGTTGCATCTTCTTTTGTATAGTGTCTCAAACTGACTCATCTTGATAGATGCTTAGTACCCATTGTTGTAAGAAAATTCAACCAGATGTAAGTAATCCTCCCATTTCGAGGGTTTGTCCATGACATACATTCTTAGAATGTCCTCTATCACATGATTGACAATTTTTGTTTTCCCATCTAACTCGGGGTGATGGGTTGTGATGAAATTTAAATTTGTTCCAAATCCTTTGAATAACCCATTCCAAAAATTCGATGTGAACTTGGGATCTTTGTCAGACACAATTGTCTTAGGTATACCGTGAAGTCTGGCTACTTCCTTCAAGTAGATATCAACAATGTTGGTTGCCTTGTGAGTTAACTTTACAGGGATAAAATGGAAAGATTTAGTAAGCTTGTCCACAACTACCATAATATAATCATGTTGTTTGGAAGTCCTGGGAAGCTTAGTAATAAAATCCATGGTTACAACTTCCCATTTCCACTTAAGAATGGGAAAGGGTTGTAACAAACCAACTGGGTGTTTGTGTTCAACCTTGACTTTTTGACATTCAAGACACCTAGCAATGAAATCTACAATCTCCTTTTTCATCCCTGGCCAATAGTGTTTCTTTTTAGTAGCAACAATGGTCTTATAATAGCCTAGGTGCCCAACATAAGGTACTTTATGTTAGGATATTTAGACACTTAGGAGTTAGTTAATATCTACTTGGTCTAATGTGTCGTTAGGTAAAAGTGTGTTTCTTTAGTATGCATTAATATGCATTTGTAGTTAGGAATTTGACGATCACGATATGTTCCCCACATAGAGTGATCTGATGGTTCATATTCTCCTCGATCTTAACGGCTACATTAATATGTGGCTTAACACCCGATTGGTCCATGATCTCTATTTAAAGAGAATGGAGGGTCATTTTCCAATGATCGATTATGATAAACTCTCTTGTAAAATATCTCTATAATATTTTTCTTTTGCATTAATAAACTGCTCCAAGTGGCTGCGTTGGCTGGGGCCATGGATGTTTCCTCGTAGGGGTTTTACCACGTCAAAACATTGGTGTGTTGATATTTTATCTGGTTGTGTGAGTGGCTACTAAAGGTGTTCATCCTCTGTTGGAATACCTGTGTTGTCAAACATGGTATTAGAGCCTATTTGAGGACTCACTCATATTGTAGATCGAGATCGTGAAGCCGAGTTGCCTCATATATGTTTTCTGCCATTTATGTATATTTTTGGGATGAGAGGACCATTCCATTGCATTTGGAGCGCTCGTTTCAGTCAGGAACGTTGTTTGTTTCACTCGAAAAGGTTTCTATTTGCCCAAGATGCAACCATTTCACCTAGATCCGGAGGTATAAAGTCTGAATACGCCCTTTTTAAATTTTTGCAGAGTATTATTTCTGTTTTATATTGTTTGTTTCCGGGTTGCTACTCTTTTATATACGTGTATGCTCTTTTCCCCATGCTTTGTGCAATCTCGACAAATTAGAAACAGATAAGAAAATGTGTATTTTCTGTGTAAACTAACTGAGATCTAACCCTTGTTGTCATCGATAAACAATCATTTTTTCTTGTGTGAAAAGAGTTTTTTATGAGCACGCTCTCCAAGGTCGTCTTCCACCACCACCACCACCACCACCCCCAATCCTCCTGCTAAACAATATAAGATGTTTTTCTAGCCCATTTGGTTACCACCCGTAATCCTCCTGCTAAAACAATATAAGATGTTTTGCTAGCCCATTTGGTTACCACCCCCAATCCTCCTGCTAAACAATAAGATGTTTTGCTAGCCCATTTGGTTAAAAGTTGCCTTATTAAGTAAGAGGTATTGAGTTCAAGTCTCTCTTTTTGTTAATTTTTTTGAAAAAGTTCATGCTCCATTGTAAAGTGTTTTTCACTTCAAGTATAAAAGTGAATCACTATAAGTAGCTTTACTATTTTATTTTAGAGTTATTCATTTTGTATGCAATTTTCTTTTATAAAGTAACTGTTGGGTATGTGTTATTCTTTGCACAAGTAGTAGTGTCTGCGTTGCACTGGGGGGTTTGAGGGGGGTGTAGTGGGGTGAAATCCCCCTGCGCGAGGGTTCGAGGGTAGCGCCCTTGAGAAAAAAAATTTCTGCCATGGGAAACGTGTCACATATTTAGGTGGTTTTTCGACACATGGTTTCTTTACCGATGATTTTCTATTTCTGGTTAAGGAATTAGGCTTGTTGAATAATCCAGGTCATTGGGTTAGGGTTTTGGATGCTGCTAGCTCTTATATGTATATTGTATTGTAAACAATGTAACACTATGAATGAATATAGAATATGTTGGTTTTCCCCGTTTGGGTTTCCAGGGGAAAAATATCTGTGTAATGTTTGTATTTTCCATTGTATATTTTCTGTTATTTTATTGAAATTTTGTTTGCAGTAAATATTGTACAAGGTTAAAGTCTACAGTAAATTCATTGTAAAAGTGATCCCTACTTATTTTGATAAAAGTGGGTCACTTCATAAAGCAACTTATTTGTAAAAGTGAGGTTATTTGGAGGGGTATCACCACCACGTCGTTCTTTGGTTATTGTTTATGCCTTTTTTTAAAAGGGCATAACTTTCACATCTGAAGTCCGTTTTCAGTGTTATTTTTTTTTTTAAACTGCCTAATTTTTTGAGATCTTTCCATCCAGATCATCAGTTTTATTTTTAATATCCATATTATCTGCATATTTAATATGGCTTCCTCCAGTAATCATTTGCTTACCAGCACCAACTACTTCCAATGGAAATCCCATATGGAGGATTTATTAAGAAGTAAAAGCTTGTACCAGATTACCTTGGGAAAGAGAAAAGAACCCACTGATGCTGATAAGAAAGTAAAATGGGCTAATAGGATTGACGAAGCACGTGGACTGGTCAAAATGTCCATCTCTCCTGATTTAAGACCCCGACGAAGAAATTGATGACCCTGCCGAAGCTTGGGAAAATCTTGAATCTATGTTTGGAAAACAAAATATTATTCGAGCACATCATATAGAAAATCAAATACTGACTTTAAGTCCAATTGATTTTCTTGCATTGAAGACTATCTATCTAAGTTTAAAACACTCATAATTTTATGTCAAGAATGTGAGATAAAGTTGGAGGAAGAACTTTGCATCTATATTATTCTTTCTAAGATAGGTAGTGCATATTCTGTGTTTGTATCTACCTTTTATGCCATGAGAGAGGCTCTAGAGAAAGCTTATAAAAAACCCACTCTTGAGTCCTTTTGTGATGCTTTGGTTAGAGAGCAAAATAAGCCTGTACAACTTGGAGTGATCAAAATTACATGTACCTCCAACAAAGCTTTAGTCTCCCAATAGAAAGATAAACCCAAGAATCCCAAGAAGCAACATCCTCGCCAAAATAACAAGCAACATAAGGGTCCCAAAACCAGCCAGACAACTTCATCTCCTATTGGTGAAAAATGATCAAAATCTAAAAATAAGAAGACTGACAGACATTGCAACTTGTGTGATAAAGATGGTCATGATGAGTCCAAATGTTTCAAAAAGATGGAAGATTTAGAAGCATCGATAAAGAAGCACAACATCAATATTGATTCTACTTCTTCTTCTTCTCATGGACATGCACTTTCTGCTTCTGGTTTCTCCTTCAATGAAACTTCTACTTCTTATTTTGATGAGTGGCTTATTGATTCTAGAGCATCTTATCATATGGCTAAGAATAAAGACATATTTTTTGCTCTAAATGAATGTAACGACAAGAAAACATTTCTTGGTGATGATAGATCTCTTAGTGTTGTAGGATCTGGAACAATTCAAGTAGATAATGGTAATTTCAATGATGTATTATGTCTTCCAAGTCTTTCTTGTAACCTTATATTAATATATCAAATCACTCATTCAGGTGAAGCTAAATCATAGATTTTTCACCTCTCCAAGTTGTAATCAAGGATCTAGAAGATCCTAAGCACATTCTTGCAACTGGAATTGCTGATGATATTACCAGGTTGTACAAATTTGAAAACTTTGGGTCATCATATTTTCCATCAGTTTTTGTTGATCATAGCTATGACTTGAGCGAACTTTGGCATGAACAGTTTGGTCATCTAAACTACCGTTCATTGCAACAAACATGTAATCAACAGATGGTGATTGTTCTTCCTCTTGTTTCATGCAGAGATGGTGGTTGTGTCGGTTGTGTTCTTGACAAACATCGTTGGGTTAGTTTTGACAAACGTGCCTCTTGACATGCCTCGGGCCCTTTGCAGCTTGTTCAAAGTGACTTGTGTGTTCCACTTTATTCTCCTTCTTTTTCTGGGTGCAAGTATTTCTTAAATTTCATTGATGACTTTTCAGATGTACTTGGGTTCACTTCTTAAAACTTAAGAGCAATTTTTTTGACAAGTTTCTAGCCTACAAGGCCCTTGTAGAAAAAAATCTAGACATCAAATTTAAAGGTTAAGAAAATATAATGGAGGCAAATATGTGAACAATAATTTTACAAGTTATTACACTACACATGGAATCCAAATGAAACACACTGTTCCATATACACCACAACAAAATGGTGTTGCTGAGAGAAAGAATCACACAATAAAAGAAATGGCTAATTTTATGATACAATCTAAGAGATTAAGTCTAAAGTATTGGGAAAAAAGCCATCAATTGTACAAATTACATAGTAAATCGCACTCCCACAAAGGCTCTTAAAAATATAACACCGGAAGAAGCTTGGACTAAAATTAAACCAATGTAATTTACTTCCATGTATTTGGCAGTATAACATGGGCTCACATTCCTGATGAGAAAAGAAAAACATTGCATCATAAAAGTGAGAAGTGTATATTTGTTGGTTATTCTGAAGATGTCAAAGGTTATAGAATTCTTCAACCACATTGTAATGAAATTATTATTAGAAGAGATGTTAAATTTGATGAAAATATCTTGGCCTGCGAACCTAATTCAATGATTGTTCCTTCTTCGTCTTGCGAGACATCTTCGACGATTGTGCCTTCTTCGGCTTGCGAGCCATCTTTGGCATTTGTTCCTTCTTTTGTTCCTAGTTTGGTTTCTTCTTTAGGTGATGACATTGAGGATGAAAGTACACCTCCTCCTGCTCACCTTCCTCCATACGAGTCCATTGAACCTGAACCAAAACCAACACCGCTGCTTCATAGATGGGTCCGTTCAACACGAGAAGCAATTGGTGATCTTTTCGGTGATCCTTTAGATCAACGTCAGACACGTTCTCAGTTCCAGCGAACCTCTTTTCTTTTGGCTCAAGTTTCAAAGACTCATGATCCAGAGACATTTGTAGAATCTTCAAGTCATCCAGATTGGGATACAACAATGAATGAAGAGTATCATTCTTTAATGGAAAACAATACTTGGGATCTTGTACCTCTTTCAAAAGGAAGAAAACTTGTCATATGTAAATGGGTCTACAGAACTAAGTATGAATAAGATAGAAGTGTTGAAAGACACAAGGCTCAGTTAGTTTCCAAAGGATTTTCCCAAGTTGAAGGAATTGACTATAATGAAACCTTTTCCCCTGTAGCCAAAATGAGTTCCATTCGCTTTGCTCTTGCCCTTGCTGCCTCACATAAATGGTAGGTCCATCAGATGGATGTTAAATCTGTCTTCTTGCATGGGGATTTGCAAGAAGAAATCTATATGGAATAGCCTCCGGCTATATCTAGAATGACTCTAGCCTTGTTTATCGCCTTAAGAAATCTCTTTATGGTCTTAAGAAAGATCCTCGAGCTTGGTATGACAAAATGGAAAACTTTCTTATTGCCATTAGATTTTCTAGATGTCATTATGATCCTAATGTCTATACCAAGAAAGTAGGAAGCCATCTCATAATCTTTTTCCTCTATGTTGATGACCTTATCCTTACTGGTAGTGACTCAAAACTTTTAAACCATGTGAAAAACAACCTTAAGAAGAAATTTGAAATGACAGACTTAGGATTTTTGCATTATTTCCTTAGCCTCCAATTTTTGCAAACTAATGAAGGAATTTTTCTTTCCCAGTCTAAGTATGCTTGTGACCTTCTTCATCGCTTTCACATAGAATATTGTAAACCAACCCCTTCTCCCTTCCATTCTGGAGTCAAGCTTGCTGCCACCTATACTTCTCCCGAAGTTGATGCCACCTTGTACTGCTAGTTAGTTGGTAGCCTCTTATACTTGACTCATACTCGTCCTGATATTTCCTTTTCTTTTGGTATTGTTGCTCGGTATATGCAAACACCCCATGAAATCCATTGGAAAGAAACTAAAAGGATACTTCAGTATGTTCCAGGTGAAATTCAGTTTGGGATCCATTACAATTCAGAGGGGACTCCTTTATTGGTTGGTTTCACTAATTCATATTGGGTCGACGACCCTGATGATTGGAAGTCTACTGCAGGTTATGTCTTCAGCCTTGGTTCATGACCTATCACTTGGGATTTTAAGAAACAACAGGCTATTGCACCTTCTTCAATAGAAGTAGAGTACCAAGCAACGATAAATGCAAGTTAGGAAGCCACGTGGCTTTGACATATCCTTTCAGAGTTTGGATTCCAGCAGCAACATCCGACTAGCCTTTGGTGTGACAATCATAGTGCCATCAAGCTCGCCAAAGACCTAGTTCAACATCATCACAACAAACACATCGATCTACACATGAATTTCATTAGAAATATCATTCATGATCAAGTTATTGAAGTGCTCTTTTTCCCTACAAAATATCAAGTTGCAGACATTTTCACAAAGTCTCTTACAGAAGCAAAGTTTTCCAAACTTCGCTCTATGTTAAGAGTTCATGAAGTTTTCATTAAGGAGGGGCCCTCAACTTGGGTAATATGTTCCTGTAAGTATCCTTGGATACAAGGGATCCAGGGATTATACTAATTGAAAAATCAATATCCCTTTTGGGTGGTAACCCGAGAATTTCTTCAAACACATCTTCAAATTATTTTAGGACTGCATAGTCCTCAATGTTTTTCACCCCATGCTTAGGAGCTTCCTCCATATATGCTACAAATATTTGACATCCCTTTCTGAAATGTTTCTTCATCTACAGGGATGAAACTTCTATGATAGTTACAACTCTTGGGATACCCCGTACTTTTCTCAATTTTCCTTTCTCATCCAAGAAAGTAAATACTTTATTGTAACAACCCAATGACCAAGACAACATGGTGCTTGTCCAGCCAATCCATACGAATGAGGCAGTCATAAGAGACCAATGGTATGATGTTTAGGTATGCCTTGGTATTCATCCCATTCATGTTCATTGGACATGCCTTAAATATTTCATTAATTTCCCTTTTAGCTCATGTAGCTAGTTGTACTAACCAAAGTTTTATGAGTTTGTTTTTTGGTAATTGAAACCTTTCTACCATCTTAGGATCTAGATAATTATGAATAGCTCCTGAATAAATTAAAATAGTAATAGGTTGGTTGTTAATATTACCTTCTACTTTAACCATGTGAGACTGAACCTCGACATGCTGCTTGTCCAAGGATGCATAAATCTTGGGTACATTTCTTTCCATGTCTTCAATTATTTAAGTTTGTTGTACATTGTGAACAATCCACACTTTTTAATCTCTATGAAGACAATCTTGGTACATGTAGTCTCCATTACAACCCCACCACTTCATTGGCTGATGCCTTGGTCTTTTTCCCATGGTTTCAATCATCCTGGGCTCCTTAGGAGCTGGCTGTCTTTGAGTGTTATTTTTGAAAAATGACGGCTTTCTTCCCTTCTTCATCTATTCCATATTACTTATCTTCTTGTCCTCCCAAGTATTTTGGAAATTCGGTGTTCATCTATGCTAATCATAGAGTCATTTATCTCTCCTTATGGTCTCTTCCAGTGTCTTGGGATCATCATATTGTATCCTATCACTAATAAATGATGGTATCTCACTCAGGTACCTTTGAATCTTCACATGTTCATCTTTTATAAAAGGAACATATTTCAACAACTTTAAAAATCTTCTTTCATACTCGTTAATGGTCATGCTTCCAAGTTTTAGTTCAAAGAACTCTTTCATTTCCCTATCGTAATAACGTTTGGTTAAATATTTCTTTTCAAAATATCTCTTGAACTCCCTCCAAATAACCTTCTTCTCATCAATGTGTTGCACTTGTACAAACAGATCCCACCACATTGATGCTTTTCTTTTAAGCTGGTAAATTGGTATTCTCCCTTCTTCCTAACAGGAATAATCATGTAGTTGAAAGAATTTTCTCATACCCAACAAACAGGTCTCTGCATATTCATCCTTCTTGTGCTCACCATCAAAAGTAGGAGGCTTAATCTTATTCATCTCTCCCTGTAGCTCATCTACCCTATATTTCTTCTTATGCTTCCTGATAGGGGACAGGCTTGAGCTACTGCGTGCCCTTCAAATTTAATGTTTAGGTGAGTGTTTATGGTGTCTATCATCACTCCTTGACTCACTTCTTCTGTCATGAGACTTATTCCCCTTTGCCTTGCTAGACTCTGACTCCTTATCCATTTTCTTCTCTATTATGTCCAGGCTTCGTAACAACTTGATGTTGAAATCATCTTGTCGTTCATTGGCTTCCCTTAGCCTCTATTATCTTCTTTATAACTTCATACATTTTTTTCATATTCTTGATGGTTTCCACCAAGTTTATTATTTCCTCTTTACATTCGTCATGTCCATTGGATTCAATTATTTCATTTCTCATGTTGGTCCACTATCCCCTGATTTCCTCCTCTTAGCTAGAAATCCTCTTTGTATCTTCCCTTTCTATCATGAATTTGGTCTTCGATTTGGTCTATATACCCTTAATTCTAAAAAATCTGGTATAAGTAAGCCATCAACTGCGTGCAGACCTCTGACTTTCCTCCCATCCTTAGACTCTACTTCTTATAACTTAGCAGTACGTCACCCCCGAGATGGGGCTTAAACTTCACTTGGGAAAGGAAATCCTATCCAAGTAAGGTCTCTCAGCAACAACAATATTTCCAGTTCAGGTGCCAAGTTTAATATCCAACCTACAATCTCTCATTCCCCACATGCATGTCCCACCATAAGAAGTGTGCCCCTTCTCTGCTCAATAGTCCTTCCATTGTCCCACTTCCATTTCAGGGCTTCAACAATAGGTCGAACAAGAATTCTGAGATCCCTGTAGTTGCATCTTGGCACCTTGAGAATCAAATTCCTGACAATTTTCTCACCTGGAGAGAAGGCCACATGCCTAACAACCCTCTTCTTTAAAAACACTTTTCTCACCTAGAGAGAATGCACATGGGCCAGACAACCTGCCTCTTCAACAACACTTCTCTCACATGGAGAGAAAATCACATTGGCCTAAAAACCCGCTTCTTTAGCTTAATTTCTGACAAATCCCACTTCATGCGTCCTCCAGCTAAATGAAAATGGAAACAAGTACATACAACAACAAAGGATGGTATGAGATGATGGAGAGCATAACCTCCTTATGAATGAATGCATGAATGATAAATATGCATTAAGGTTTGCTATTTTGTTTGCATGCTCATGAAGTTCCACTTTTCACTTCTCTAATTTCCCTTTTGAACCAGTTGGTGATTCATTCCCCTATTCCAAAGACTCGGGACAAAAATCATGTCGTTGCCTTTTTTCCTTTGTTAGAAATATTTTATTAATATTTCCTTGGTTTAAGTCTCATGGATTTTCTCTCTTCCTACACCTTTATCCCCCTTTCCCATCTAGTGGAGTTTATCCCCTCAAAATCTTTCTTGTTAGGATAGTCTGCAGTACTGGTGCTTTTTTTTTTCATTAATTTAGAGTGAAAATACATAATACAAAAATAGGTGCATTGGCCCAAAAGTTCCCGGCTCACCAGCCCTAGTGTACAACTGTAATTACATTTCAATTGGGGTTCGGCCTAGGGTTATTACAGGAAGCCTCCCATGAGTCAGACTAAATAGAATAAGGGAGTTGGTGAGGTGACAATGGCCAACCCCTAGTTACCCAAATCTATCATCCAAGTGATTGGCACTTTTGCATTTGCACAATGACAAATTGAGCAATAACAAAACACACACCACTTTCCAGTGTCCTTTGACTTCCCATTCCCCTTATTTTTCTGCGTTTTGGATTGGTTGTATTGAGGTTGGATTTCCTTTCTCTGTGCTTTGTTTTGTGAATTAGGGCCACCTTTACCATGCTTCTATTGTGGTGGATTTGCAGATCCAAATTCCTACTTATTCATTTTCTTAAATTTCTACTTGATTTTGACATCATATCAATAAGTGGCTCCTAGTAAGGAGATGTCCAAGAAATCCATCTTTGTTTGGGTGTACCTATGTAGGCCACTGCAGTACTTCATAATCATGTGTCACTTAGAGTTCCTAATACCCAACTTTGAGCACAAGGTATGGAAGATATTGGTTTACTTCGACATCGTCTGGTCTCTCTCATAATGCAGAGTTGTCCATCTCGTGTACTGGTCATCATAGTTTCCAACATGGTAGAATTCCTTCTTAAGGGCATCAACAAAGGCCGCCCAGGTGGGTTTTGTCCTAAATTTTGTAGATTCATCTCCGTTATTTCTCACCCTATAACTTTCCCACCAATATTTGACATGGGGAACGACTTTAAGGAGCGCGAAGGTGAATTTTTTTATGTCAGAAAATTTTGAATAGAGTAATAACCCTCCAATAGATTAAACCATTTCTCCAAAGCATCTGCATCTATCTGGGCTTCAAATAAAAGAATACCAAATTTAACTTGTACCTTGAAGGGTGTCTTACTTAAAATGGTTTCTTGTTGAAGATGCCTCAACTACCATTGGAAATCGTTGAAGGATATGGGGAAAATTGTCCATTATCTTGTTTCTTTGTTACATGAGGGCTTCCTCAATTAACAACTTGAAAGGATCTCTTACTCAGTCATCCATCTTCTCTTTTGCCATGGGAGACATCTTGGGTTGGTGACAATGGTTTTCCCCAAGTGAAATTAGCTTGAGATCCAACTCTCTGTATTTGACTTCGTCAAGGACATACATTGAGGAAAAAAAAGAGCAGATTGCTTTAATACCACTTATCTAGATTGTGTAGAGAATGAAATGAAATGAATGATTATGAATGAAAACAAACACACATAAATATTGCAAAGAGTACAATAATATAGTGAAACCCAAATTCTATTAATGAATGAAATAGGAAAGTATTGTTGAATGCAAAACAATACAAACTAGCTAGAATGGTGGTATCTTATCTCTGAAGAGAGAGGTGTCGACTATGCTCATTTACAAGAAGACATTACAAAAGGCCGAAGATGACATTTTAACATATGTAGATTTAAACATTGTACAATTAATTACTGCAAATAGATTCTTAATAAAAACAAAAAAAAATACATTTGCACACACACACACACACACACACACACACACATTACACAAAGATTTTACCTTGAAAACCCAAATTAGGAAAACTGACAACTTGTTTAGAGCCACACCTCTAATTATTTATTCATTAGGTTTCTTCGTTGTTTACAATACATACATATACATATCAACAACCCTAATTCCTTAACCGTAATTAGAAAACTATCGGTGAAAACCATGTTATGAAAAACAACTAAAAATAGACTCAAAAAACTACCAAAACAAAAAATTTCAAGCCCCCCACCCCCAAATCCCTGAGCAGGTGGGCTCTTGCCACCCTGCAACTCCCCTATGAGCCTCCACGTGCTCGAAGTAATGTAGACACTAGGCTTGGTCGTGCAAAGAATACAACACATACCCAACAACATAAAGTACTAAACCCTAGGAGAAAAAAAAATCTAAAGATCTAAAACCCTAACTCCGGGAGATGAAGTGCCAAAGGGATTGCGGGCCTTGAGGTGGATAGTTGATACATCAACTTCCCAGAGGCACAACTTTTGTATACAATATCCTTCTATGACACACAATAGCTCGTTGGAAAAATCTAATTGATAAGTACAATTATGGGAAAGCCTAAGGTGGTTGTGACTACCCAATGCCTTTGGATGACAAAAAAACATCATTTAAGGCCTCGAAACGACCCTGGAAGTTTAGGACCTGGAAAAATATAGATAAATTTTTTTCTAAGATGGAGAACATGTTGAGTAAGTGGAAGATATGGGTGGCCACCACTGTCCACTTGGATTAGATAATGGGTTGTTTAAGCTCAGTCTATTGGAGTGTTAATTAATAGAGAATCCCCTCTTTTTCAAGATTGAAAGAGGAATCTAGAAGGGGAGACCACTATTCCCACTCCTCTTCTCCTAGTTGTAGAAGGATTAAACAAATCAATCTTAGTAGCTTCACCTAATAGTTCCTTGAAAGGTATTTTGATCGACAATTCATGTTTTTTTCTCATTTATTAGTCATTGATGATATTTTCATTTTCTATGATGGCTCTAAAAGAATGGTGGACAAGCTCAAAGAGATCCTGGATCTCTTTTGTGAAACCATGGGCATGATGATAAACTCCTCAAAATATACAACTACCTCCTGGGGTCTCTGAAAGGCTGAGAAGCAATACATCAATCACACCTTCCACTTCCCTATAAAAACCTTCGACATAGGTTTCAAAAACCTTGGTTTTCAACTAAAGGCCAATCTATACCTCAAAGTTGATCAACAATGGCTCATTGCCAAAATAGAGAAAAAATTAAACACGTGGTGCAACAAGTGGCTTTCCCTTCGTGGATGATTAGTCCTAGTTAAATCTATCCTCAAGGCCATCCCGTTCTACTTGATGTCCCTTGATTGGATCCCAAAACAAATCCTTGAGTGTATAAGGTATCTCTGCTATCATTTCATTTGGTCATGGGATAGAGAAATAAAGGTATGGCACTAGTTCCTTAGAAAAGTCTTGTTATCTCGAAATGCCAAGGTTGCTGGGGAATAAAAAATATATTTTGTTTCTCAAAATACCTCATAGCGAAAAATGCTTGGAGACACTTGTAGGGAAAAGGTATTTGGGCTCAAATCATAAAAGATAAACACTTTTCCACCATCTCGTTGGAGGATTGGATTCAGACCCCAAACAATTTTTTTTTAAATCCTCGATAATTTGGAAAGACACTATCTCAACATTTCCACCGATTGGGAATTGGTTGATATGGAGATATGACAAAAGAAACAGGGTCTAGATCGTCCTAGACCCATGGATTCATAGAAAGGAGGTGCACAAGGTGCCACCTCCTCTCATACAGGACTTAAGAGCCAAAGATTGCTATACTTTGAACCATATCGCTAGGAGATCGATGGTAAACAATCATCATCTGCAATGGTTCTCTTGGAGAGACTTATAATTTATTGAGGTTGACGTTGATGCCTTAACCTTCCCTAATTCAAAATAATAATAAAAATCTTGTTAACTGAAGCTTGTTCATTTACAATATATTTGAATTGAATGTTATGCCCTCTTTCAAGTAATTGTGATGGATCCTTTTGGGGAAGATGATTTAGAGAGTGCCCTAGGTCACCTGGAGTGCTAGGAGTGAAATCAGAAGAATATACACTGTGATGATTGAAAACCCATAAGTGGCTGGTGCAGATCTCCCAAGCCATAAAGAGAACATGGGTGCCAAATAATCACTGTTACATTTTAATCCTTAGCTTTACTAGCTCAAATTTTTTAAAGCCAATTGATTGAAGCCCATTCACTTCCTTGTACTCTAGTACCCCCAAAATTGAATCTTGTGTGAGTTGGTAAGAAGCTTCCTTTTACTCTAGTACCCCAGGGACTTGAACATTTGTTGAGCTCAAAGTAGTTTCTCATGCCAAAGTAAAAGTCTTATGCATGGTGTCACACATGTGACCTACAAATTAGTTGTGAAGGTTAAAGTCTCATGTCCAAGGCGAAGTTCTTATGTGCAACATATCTGCAAAGGCATCGTAATTTCGAGTCTTTGAAATTTTTGTAGTGTCCAAGGATTACTGTAAAGACATTGTAATTTCGGTGGGCTCTTAGTGTTTACGTATCTATTATGAGCATTGATGATGAGAGCAATTAGCTCCCCTTTACTTTGTTTTGAAGATGGGGTTATCTGCTTTGATCTATCCTTTTTACATTTTATGTTTTATTGTTACTCATTTAGATTTAGATTTGGATTTGATTTTTCTTTTACTATACTCTTTGCTGGAAGATGTGTTATGCACTCCCTTTATAGTTGTTAGTGTGTTGTTCCATGTAGGTCCATTTACCTATTTTGGTCATTTGTAGGCATTAATAAAATTTCAATAGAAATTTCAATCTTGCATAGTTTGAAGCCTTGACCCTCATCTGGGGTTATGGAGGTCTTCCACTATCACCACTTGGAGGCACTCTAAGAAATTGTAGTTTTATTGTTATCTTGGATTATTATATACATGAATTTCATGTTATTATGTGAAGTGTGGTCGAACTTTCAATGTTACTGTCGTGCAAAATTGTGTCTTCACAGGTGTAAACTACAAAACTACAATTCTCCAGTTCTTGCTTTTGACATGGTGAACCTAATCCTTTCTTTCACCTTCATATTGTCCATTATTCATAGATATTGGCCTAATCCAACATTTAACATTTCCTATACCATTCTATTTTTCAGATATGTTTCCATATTCCTTACTCCACAATCTAGGAGGTTTTCAGTTTCCATATATTTAAAATGTACCTTGATTATGCATAGTATGATAGCAAGTAATTCACACACTTTCTTATTCAAAATGACAAATAATAACAAATTTCATTTCTATCCTACAAACAATAGATAAATCAATGAATGCCATACTCTCCCTTCAAAATATCTACCTAGATTAATTTGATTACTGCTATTTACATTCGTCTCTATTCAACATTACGTGTAGCTTTTGTATAATTTGTGCTATAATGTGAGTTCAGGCTGGACAAAGTAGACATAAAAAATTTTGGTAGCCTAGCAAAGGTTTGGGGTACCCTCATTTCTATATGTGGAGCGATGACCGTGATTCTTTACAAGGGTTCCATTATAAGAAACTTTTGGTTTCTAAACTATGATTTAGACAACAAAGATTGGATTATACTGCTCAAAACAAAATTCCAGTCAAAGATTGGATTATAGGATCCCTTTTCCTTGCAAGGGCCTCCATCTCTTGGTCCACTTGGAACATAATGTAGGTAATCTATTTAATGCTAATATATTCATTAATTCTCCTTCTGCATTATTGCTAGCAAGATTTCCATAAATCAGTTTGACATATTCAGGTGGAAACTTTGAATAAATATCCAGCTGAACTGTCCATCACTGCTTTCACCACTTTTTTGCAGCTATACAATCAACTCTTTTAACATCTCTTACTACATGTGAGTTAGCTGCTGGAAGTCTAAAATGGGACATTGAGATTATAAGTATTTCATATTCGGTACGGATCACAACTGAAAGCCAATGTATTCATTGTGTACTTTCTTATTTCTCTTGAAACATGTGTCCATTCATCTGAATATGGTGATTCTTCCCTTGCAGGCAATTATTGGTACACGTATGACATATACAATGCAAACTTTGTGTAATCATAAGAAAGGGCCTCTATTTGTGGCAATGTTTAAGCCCGTTGTGATAGTGATTGCAACCATAGCATGAGCTAATTTACTTGGTGAAAAACTACTTGTTGGAAGGTTTGGCATCTAACGATTTCAAGAATTAGCCATAATCTATTATTTGACAAGCAGAGAGGTGTGATGACATGGGGGAGAGAGACAATAACTAGTTGTGTATCTTGGCCTTATTTTGACATCATCTATTGTCTTGTTGGATTCATAGTGTGGTGGGAGCATTTTTCATTGTGTTGGGTTTCTATGCTACAATTTGGGGCGAATGAAAGGATATTGATTTCATTTACTGGTTCCTTAGATAACATGCTTGGAGACATTGATCAGATATTGATTGAAATGTTCCTCATTTCATGGTTGTATGTTCATGAACACTTTCAAATAGTTTTGTGAAGGCATCTCCTATGTAACAAACATCTCAACCCTAGATATATGTGATAAACAAATGATAAATCTATATCCCGCTCCCCAAACATATGGCACCAATGCTTGGTACATCCTGTAGCCAGTGCTAGAATCCTTGAAATTAAAAATATACCTACATGCAATATGAAGTCATAAAAATTCAGTAAAACAATTTTGTATGTTAACCAGGTCACTAATTGACTTCTTGTTTACTTTTTCTTACACTTCTATAAGTGAATTCTAGACTTGTACAACTAGGTCTTATAGAAAAAAATGTGACAAAATAAATGGTGTATCCATGCCTTTTTTAGGTTTTACAGTGATATACCCAATTTACATACATTTTTTACTCAATTATTAAATATATATTTCATTTGGGGAAAATCTTTCCCTTTTTGTGCCCAAAAACAACATAGCACCATGACAACAATCATAATAAACAATAACACTTTGTTTTGTTGATTTACATTTCATTTCTTTTGCTCCTTGTTGCAATATTTCTAAAGTTTGTTTTCATCTTCTTTATTGAATTCTTTAATATCTTTTTCTTGATACTGAATGGTTCTACAAACAATTTTAAATAAATATTCTAATGTCAAAATGATGAATTCTAACACAAACTCAAACTTTTTACAATAATTTTACAAACTAAATGTCACTACAATGACAACTTGATTCTTCCAATCAGATTCATTATATTACACACTCTTCACATTTATTTTAAAAAACATTAAGATTGACCATTTTTACACTTGGGCGTTAGGTATCATCAATCATTCATCCTACCTATGAAGAGATAAATACTCATTTACTAGGACCCATGTGAGCATTTAAAAATAACGCTTTAACCCCATATTATCTTGACCGTTAAATAACAATTGTCCCTGGTGGGGCCAATAATTGTGTGGAAAATTTTCACCACACTTTGACAAATTTCATATGATCAGTTCTTTGG
Source organism: Picea engelmannii (assembly GCA_009831015.1). Taxonomy (NCBI): domain Eukaryota; kingdom Viridiplantae; phylum Streptophyta; class Pinopsida; order Pinales; family Pinaceae; genus Picea; species Picea engelmannii. The sequence continues at coordinate 286,519 of ML777475.1, forward strand.
CATTTTAAAATTTCATGTATAATGGCATCATATGATCACACTCTTCCTTCATATTTGATAATGATTTTCAACACAAACTAACATTGAACTCTAGCAACTTATCTTTCACCAATCACTTGTTACAATTGTCAACAACCACTTATTAGTCCCTGCCGAAGGCATAGAGGGACTATAGTGATCGATAAATCGTTGACTTTATATTAGTTCGTGGTTTGAATACAAATATTTGCATTCTTTCTATTGTTCGAACTATATAAAATATTATTTTTTATATAATAAAAAAACCCATATATGTCATGATCTCATTGGATAATAGATTTGAGGTCTTATTGCTAGCTTCACTATTCCCAATGAATTATATGTTGCGATATCCAAAGTTTTTAACATCTACAATATTTTTGAATTTGTACTATTCATACTGAAATGTTTAGATATCTAAAGTTTATAGCGATTGACAATTCGTTGACTTTATATTAGTTTTTCGTTTGACTACAAATTTTTGCATAATTTCTATTGTTCTAACTATAGAACAAAAAACATTATTATTTATACAATAAAAAAAACCCATATATGTCATGATATTGTTGGATAATAGATTTGAGGTCTTATTTCCAGCTTTGTTATTCCCAATGATTTATATGTTGGCATATCCAAAGTTTTTATCATCTACAGTGTTTTTGAATTTGTACTATTCATATCGAAATGTTTGGATATCCAAAGTTTTGAGAATGGATAGTCAGTTTTCATATTACTTTGTCCTCTGAGTAATTTTTTTTAGCATAGTCTCAAGTGTTTGAACTATTGTTTTATTATTATTATTGTTGTTGTTGTTGTTGTTGTTGTTTTTATTTTTTTTAATTTTCTTTATTGTTGCGTGTTTCGAGATTCTTTTTTCATTGTTGCATACATATTCTTAAATGTTTGCACAACACGACGCCCATCGACGGTTCTGACAGCCTTAAGTGTTTACCTAACAGGCCTCACAGCCTTAAATGTTTATTCTACAACTGTGTTACAATACAGTGTACTTGCATTTTTTGATACAGGTTGTTTGTAGTGAATTTGGGCAATGTTGTTTTTCACCAACATTACTGCTTCATTGGTTGATGCTTTTTTGTTGGTTCGTTCGATGCTGGTTGTTGTTATTTGATTCAAATTTGCAAAGTTGAGGTCCTCCAACTGCAGTTGGACCTTTTCGTGGTTGTTCATTTTTTTTTTGTTCTTCAACTTTGCAAGCATCTGGACCTGTTGTTGCAGTTTGCAGGTTTTCGAGATGTGCTTCTGTCATCCTTCATTGATGGGTAAGTTTTTGTGCCATGGTTTCGTTGCTATTCCTTGTTTGTTGCTTCCTATTTGCAACTTCCAAGCAATAATTTTCAATACTAGGAGTCCCTTCCTCGCAACCCTGTTGCATAACATCTTTCTCTGTGGCTGCTACACCCATAATATTTTCCTTGTTCTTGAACGTCAATGTTCTATACAGAACCTGCCTTTGTCGCAGCCATGGTGAAATATAAAAAAGAAAACTCCTCATTTTTCCTGCCCCTGAAAACAATACATTTGGACCATTTTTTCCCAATGTTCTCCTCATAGCATCTGTTCCTGGAAACCATATGTTTTGTGCATTTTGCTTAGTCCATTCCCTTCCAAATGTCTTGTTCCGTTTTGAATGTCGATGATGGACACATAACCTACATCTATCACAGTTACAATGAAATATAAAAAAAAACACCATATTTTCTCTTCTTATTTTCTATTCCTGGAAACCATGTGTTTGGTGCATTTTTCTAGGTTGTTCCCTTCCAATCACATATGCAAACTTCCACTTTCTAGATATCGTGCCATAGTTGTTTCCAAAATATCAATGCGAAGGGTTTTAGAAAACGAGTTCGGAGTTATCACAGGGGGAAAGAATCTGCTAGGGTAAACTTCGTTCAGTTGTTCCCTTTGTCCTGTGCTTTGTGTCTTGCAAAGCATCTTCTACCTATGCAAATCTTCTAGGATGCACGCTAGGAATAGGTTCAAAAATGATATACCTTGAATACTCGGTCTTTGTGCTCAACAAATTTATAGTGTTATTTATTTGTGTTGTTTGTTCTGTTTGGTTCACTGTTCACTGTATGTTTGTTTTCTTGTCATATGCTGTGGTGACTAGGGGGGATTGAATTTGACAAGAAGAAGGTTGAAGGATAGCTAGCGGAATTGGTATGAAGTTACTCACTTGTAATTTCTATTTGTCTTTTTTTTGTTTTTTTGTTTTTTATTTTCTTTTCTCTGTTTGCATATAAATTGAATATAGGTAAGAAACATCTTGAAAATCACATTTTAAGAGATGAAACAAGTAATAGATATTGAGTCCTATGAAATAGATACAGAATCCATTGTCCATGACAACATCGACCATGTATTGCATATAAATGGGCTTTTTAGATTGGATGCATTCTCGTATACTGTAGGGGATTGCCTTTTCGATGCATTTCAAGTTCTATTGCATTTGCGTTATTCATTGATCGACTTGCGCAATGGATTGATAAATTATTTCTTGGACTGTTCAAAAAATGGCGATGTTGAGGCATTGGATTCGTATGAATATGAATTGACATTTGACTTTCTTTGGAAGTTGCATGGAATACATGATGTCAGTAAGTATTTTTCAAAGACACGGTTGTCTACATATGCAGTTCTTCCTGCACATGAGAGGGGACTTTGGGGATATACATTTTGTATATGGTGGTTGTCTAAGTGGATCAACATATCAATTGGAATGTGGTCATTGAAAAGAAAAACAAGATATCTACTATTCAACAGAACTGTATCCAATGATCCATATTGCATCTTGTTCCATGATGCTAATTCTGTCAGTGGTAATTATGAACCACTACTGTATAGAAAATTATCCATATGCAATCTTGGAGGACCTCATATTTACTTTTCCCTCATTTGCAAAGAACTTGAATCACAATGGAAACGAATTATGCATCGTGTGCAGTACCATGGCTTGCAGATAGAAACAACTGTTGCATCTAGTTGTGGAGATAGTCTGTTCAATGCAATTTGCTATTTGGTAGCAACCGAGTTCGATGCGCAGTCGCTGCAGATTTACACTGTACAATCCTTTTGCAATGCAATTATAGGTGGCAACCAACATGCTTTTAGTTGTTTGCATCAACACCTTTTGCCATACCTCCTAGAAAATATGCCGACAATTGGAAGTTGGTAAAAATACCTTGTAAACACTGCACTTCCATATGAAAAAGGAAATGTAGAGGGTGGCATATTCTGTTTGCAATGGCTATCTATCATATTTAGAGTAAATATACAGGTCTGGTCGAACTTGCCAGATGACAGTGTCCATTTCTAGTGTATTGATTCAAACTACGATCGAACAATAGACATTATCTCGTTGAAAACAGATACCCCACATATACATTATCAAACTTTGATGGGAAATACCACTGGTCCAGGGTCCACTGTCCATGCCACCCAAACCACATCGAATGTGCATACTCGTAGCATGTTATTTAATGAGAATGAAACCCATCCCAGTTGTGATGAAGCCATATAGGGATTAAACAAAAAACATAGACTAAATTATCACAAATTGAAAAAGGTCATACGTGAGAGGAAAATATACATTGATGGTATGGGAAATACTACCGGTTCAGGGTCCAGTGTCAATGCCATCCAAACCACATCGAATCTGCATAAGTGTCCTATGCTATTTAATCAGAATGAAACTCATCCCAGTTTCAATGAGGTGATCCTTCCCTTGAACAAAAAACGTAGACTAAGTTATCACAACTTGAAAAAGGTCATACGTGAGAGAAAAAAATACATTACTATGCTTCCTTCTAGACAAAAACGGACATATCACAACCTAAGAAGTTTTGTTCGTTCACATCACAAGAAAAACATGTACAGTCACATAATCCACAATGGTGATGGCACTGTCCGAGAAGAAAAAACCACATTTCGTGGACTAGAACCAGCAACAAGAACTGCTACCAATGAAAACCAACAAACACTTTCTGCACATACTTCCCTATGGAAGAAAGATGCAAAACAAACCTATGTGAAACAAATCAAAGACACTCCTTAAATTGCATGTGAAATTTGAGATCAATTGAATTTCGCAAAAAACACTAAGTCTTTCACGCTTGATTTGGAAGCAGAATACGTCTACTTGACACTAAATGATAAAACATTTTCCAGCGACAAAATTTGTCTTCCATGCAAACGGTCGCTTGAAAATGGAAAACTTCCACAGTTTGCAACGCCTGACCAAATAAGATGTAAGACACCACTACTATATGTAAGTGCGCTTACAGATCTTGAAGAGAGACTTGTATCTCTGCGAACTGCATTGGCACAAATCAGACCTTGGGGCTATAAACGACCCCAAATGGGCATAACAAGATCGATTATTAATGTGCCTGTCCAACTAGATGTTGTGCAAAAATACTTGCCACAATTCATTAGCGATACAATGACAATTGTTGTGGCTCTCAAAAGACGCTTGAAATACAAGAATGCATATCAGACAGGTAAAGTGCGTGTGCATGTTGTCATGGAATCATTAAAAGAATTATGTTCCAGGGCCCTGTACAAAGCACAAAACATTTGTATAAATGAGAACTGGAACAATGTTCTCGGAGAAGGGTATGAAAACTCTGCACAGACTCTCGAAACTGCTAGTGAATTTGATACAAGCGATGAATCATAGAATGAAACACATGCTGAGACATTGGTACATGAATTCACTGATTCACAACGCATTCGTGACTTGCAAGACAAGATTGTCAAAATTGCACCTACAGAGGGGCAACATCCACTTGGAATATTCAAGGAAAAATTTGTTGAGGAAATGAACTTCCCAACACTGTTCTATGGAGATCCACGTCCTAGTGACATTATAGAATGATTCAGTTATCATAAAATAGTTCGATGGGAGTTTCTACATTCAAGCGATGACTTCTCTTGTCACATAACAAATTTGTTTTTCAAAACAATGCACATAATAATAGAGAAAGTGTTGTCTTGCATGTGCATGCGAATAAGAAAAGGCCAGCTACAAGGAAGAAAGTTGTTGGCCAAAGATTTCAAGTACAAAGTAAACCTAGAAAAAATCTTGAAATCTGATATTGGATACATAGATTTCAAAAACATTTTCATCTCTCCTGACTATTTGCAACAAAACAAGAAAACTATTTTTGCAATGATCTGACAATTGGGACCACAAACATTTTTCATCACATTTACAAGTGCAAAACATCGCTGGGATTCATTGGTGGCTGCAATATCTGACTTGCATAAGAACAGGAAGTGTAAAAAACAAACGGATACACTGGAAAATGATAGCATTGACTACCTCATAAGGAAATACCCAGTGACATGTACTCACTACTATAGACATAAAATAAATTCTTTGAGACAATTGATATTCCATGATGAAACGTTTTTCGAAAAAATATCAGACTACTTATTTGTGACTGAATTCCAAAATAGGGGGAGTGAGCATGACCACGCACTATTGTGGATAGAGGGTGCACTGGTCTATGGATCTGACAACAACTTACAAATCAGACATTTTGTGGACAAATACATAACATGCAACACAAATCATTTGGATTCATAACTTGCCAAAGTTCATAGACATTATCATACAAAAAGTTGTAGAAAACAAAAAAACTCGCATTGCAGATACAACTTCCCCGTGCCGCCAATGAGAACAACAAGAATCATAGAGCCACTTAGTTTAGAGGAAAATGTTGTCGTTGAGAAATATAGATCCTTGTTCATGTTTCTATAACAACGAGACTTTGATGGTTTAATGAGCTTCAATGAATTCTTGACAAAGCTAAATATAACAGAAGATGAGTACATCCAAGCCATACAATGTATGCTTAAACAACCAAAAATTTTCCTTAAGCGAAAACTTTCCCATATCTAGAACAACAGTTTCTCCAAGGAAATGCCAGTTATGTGGAATGCAAATACAGATGCATAGTATGTCCTCAATGCAGATGCTACAACATTGTAATGTACCTCGTATATGACAAAGGTTGACAAATCTATGACAAGTGCATTTAGAAGAATATAGAAAGAACATGAAAGAAGTCATATTGATGCCATACAAATGATATGCACACTTGGTAATACATTACTTAATATTCAACAAATTTCTGCTCAACAAGCAGTCCACATTTCACTTTCCCTGCCCCTCCATTTTATCTCAAGAAAATATGTCTTCATAAACACATCTCCACTTGAGAAACGCACATTTGTGATTAAACCACTGTCTTTTCTAGAACAATATCCTGACAATTCAGAGGGCGTTCTATTATTGATTATTACCTCCAACGTCCATCTCCTATTAAGCATATCTACTTAGCAGAATTCGTATCGCATTACAAAAAAAATGGTGCACCCATATCAAAAAGAAAAAAAATCGTCTGTGATACGGTTTGTCAAATACAACAAACATACTGACTATGAAAACTATTGTAGATAAAAACTACTGTTATATGTTCCATTCGATGAAAACAAAAACAAATTAAAACATAACTTCCCTACATGGGAAGCTGCGTATGTTGCCTCTGAGACTATAGTGCAAACCAATGAATCTAGATTTACTTACAATGTTAATCCAACATGGGGTGATCTAGAAAGTGCAGTTAATGAACTAGAAAACCCTAATAATCTTGATGAGATATTCACAAACTGAAAAACAACCAGAACTCCCTGCAAGTCCTATGACTTGCAAGAAGATTTGCCTCGTCCTCGAGCACACAACATTGAAAAATGTATCAATATTGGTTTTCAAGTCACAAAACATCCTTTCCTTATTGAAAATAATGAATACCACAGAATCAGATGTCTGTTGAATCGAGAACAACAAACAATTATAAAGGACATTGCGCTTAAAAAATGCTTGAACATGCACACTCCTGTTCACTTGTTCCTTACAGGTAGAGCATGAACATGCAAGACATTGATAGAAAAAGCATTATTCCAAATGCTTATATGAATCTATGATTCAAACAATTCCTTTGATCCTATGAAACCAAAGGGACTAATAGTTGCATACATAGGAAAAGTTGCATATAATGTAGGTGGAACAACAATCCACTCTGTATTTTTTATGCCTTTCAACAAGTCACAGTTTCTTCCATTCAACAAGGAAATGTTAGATACCTTGTCTAAGATTTATGACGAACTGCAACTTGTCTTCATAGATGAGGCATCTTTGATTGGAAGTCGCTTCTTATATTCCATTGACAACCGGGTAAGAAACATAAAACATGTGCACACGAAATACTTTGGAAACATTGACATGATATTCTGTGGGGATGTTTACCAGGCACAACCCATCCAATATTCTTTGATATTTGAACAACCTATGGTCAACATGAAAACAATGACACATGACTTCTGGAAAGACAATATTAAATGCTTTGAATTTCATACTACAATGCACCATATAGATGAAACATTTATTGCAATTATGAATAGAATGCGGACAGACTACCAAACCCATGATGACCTAACATATATCAATTCGAGGTGCATGTGACCTGCACCAACAGACCCAACCTTCCCCTTACCTGTTCTACACAAATAGGGATGTTGCAATGCATAACATGTTCATGCTATCACTCATGCCTGGTGATGATATCATCATCAATTCAATTGACCTTGAAAAAGACAACCATGGAAATGTGCCACATCATGAACATACAACCACTTTACCTTTGCAACTTGTCCTGAAAGTAGACATGATGGTTGAAATATATCCCTGCAACTATGATTCACATGATGGCTTGGTCAATGGTTCATATGGAATACTCAAAGGCTATACCACAATAGAAAAACTTGAAGTCCTTTGGATTAAGTTCCATGAACCACATATAGGCCACCGATAAGAAAACAAGTTGGCTTATCTATATAATTCAAACACATCAAGCGATTGGACACCTATCTTGCGAATATCAAAACCAGTATCGACATCAACAAAGACAAGTCGAATGAAGATTGAAAAATAGTTTCCAATTAAACTTGCATGTGCATGTACAATCCACAGATCACAAGGACTAACACTTGATAGTGTTTCATTTGAGCCTGATGGAATTCGAATACATGGAATTGTATACACGACATTGTCCCATGTTAGAAGTATGGACTCCTTGTATTTACTAAGTCCTCTTACAAAAGATAACTTCAAAGTCAAACACAAAGTTGATATTGAGATGCAACGTCTTAGGACTACCGCAAAGTGGCATCTGCAGTATGATTACCAATCCATACAAACAAACTCATTTGTATCAATTTTCTCGCTTAACACACGCAGATGACATTGGCATATGGATGATATACTCAATGACTATGACACAATGCAATCCGATATTCTGTGCTTATAGGAAACATACATGGCATTATGCATGCAAAACAAACAATTTCCAAATCACAATTTCATATCGAGTTACATTACACATGGTGTGATGATATTGGTGAAAAAACATGTAACAATTTTGGAGCATATACATTTCGAAGAAAACAATGTTGAGATGGTGCTTGCAAAAGTATTTTTCAATGGATTAGAAATTCCAATACTGAATCTCTATGTTGCTCCCCATGCAACATTCTCTAACATACTAAATGTTCTATCCAATGCATTGGACCATTTGCATATGAATGAAACCATTGTCATTGTAGGAGACTTCAATATTGACATGCTACAAAATAATGCCAGAAAAAAAAGAATTGGAAAACTACATGTGCAAATACAGTTTCCGCTTTCTTTTGAACAACACAAGTCATGTACAAAACACACTTATTGACCATGTATGGTCGAATGTGCCCATTTTTCAATACAACATCTTTATCTTAGACACATACTGGTCTGATCACGATACAATTGGTATTGCACTTGAATGATGAGATATACATCAAACATATTGGAAAATCATATTTCTATGTTTCAAATCATATATGTTTAGCTTGTTGTAGAAAACCAAGTTATCCAACTTCTTAGTTTTTCCTAGTTTGTACACATACTGGACTGATCATGATACAATTTTTATTGCACTTGAATTATGAAAAATACATCAAACATATTGCAAAATCATATTTCTATGTTTCAAAGAATATCTGTCTATCTTGTTGCAGAAAAGCACACTATCCAACTACTTAGTTTTCCTTGCTTTGTAATTGATTTTGGCCACAAACTTTTTTTACACAAATTATTATATATAAACAAACATGGATGAACAAAAAAAACAAAAAACAAAAATGGTACATTCTTCTAACACTATCTGTTACTCTATTCCTTTTATTCTATTTTATTTACTCTATGTACATATTCCTCACTTTTTTCTTTACATGTAAACTTATGTTCATGTCCACTTTGTTTTATGCTTTTTTTCATAGAAACAAATTGGAAAACTGGGCAGGGCAAAGAACTCTTAACCAAAAGTTTAGAAGAATCCATGCAAAGGTGCATATTTCTACCTGTGTTCCATATCCAATTGTTTTTCATTTACTCTGGCTATATTTGTTACACTAATTTGCAGATCTGCTATTTTTTTCCTTAGATACTCCATATCTTCCTATATATTGACTTGTCTTTATGTGAATTTTATTTTATGTGCTGTTGTATTCAAATAAATAAATGTGTACTCCATCTTTTTTTTCATGTGTTCCTACGTAGAAACTTTCTTTGATGTCCATTGTATTATATGTATTGCTACATTGAAACAAGAGCACAGTAATTGGGCACAAGGATGGAGTACAATGTGCTGCAACAAATACAATGTGTATGCCTGAGACTAAGAGGTATGGTTACAAATAAAGCTATGATCTGTATACATTGTCCAATTTGTCCAGCTATATGTTTTTCCCATAGTTGATGTGTTTCTATTGCTTGATAATTATCACACTATGTGTTGATCTATGAGCCATAGGTTTCTTTGCTTCCTTTCTTTTTCCTCTTCTATACTTATCCATTCTCCCTTTTCTTCTTCCCCTCTATTATCCGTTTTTGGTTCTATACTTAGTCCCATGTCCATGCTCGCGGGTTCCCAGGATGGTGGAGTGAAAAATTCCATGTCCATCTATATCTTTACATCACGACTCTGACCGACCACCATTCATTTTCATACTTGGCGAATTTTATGGCCGCATGTTCCTGCGTAAGTGCCATCAAACTCTCATGCCCCGTGTTCGCATTGTACATCTTGCACCCAAAATTTTGGTTATCTACAATTCGACCCTAGACTTGAACCCCTAGGCCTCACTCTACCTACGATGACTCCATCTAATTGCTTGCATATAAATGTGCCAAGTCATATATTTTGTCTATTGCTTATTGGGATAGATATAAACATCTCTTTTATCTTGAACTAGGGTCTGTTGAGCTTCAATTATATTCGATGGCTGAAAATATTTTTCCCATAGTTGATGTGTTTCTATTGCTTGATAATTATCAGAATAAGTGTTCTTGTGTCATGAATACAATACTTTTCTCCCTTTATTTTTCCTATTCTATCCTTACCCATTCTTCCCTTTTCTTCTTTCCCTGTATTATCTGTTTATGGTTCTATGCTTAGTCGCATATTTATACTTGCAGGTTCCTGGGGTGGTGGAGTGAGAAATTATACATCCGTCTATATCTACACATCACATGTCTGACTGACAACATTTTGTTTCAACACTTAGCCAATTTTATGGTCGCGGGTTCCCTTGAAGCCATTATTGAATTCCTATGCCCCATGTTTGGATACACATCTTGCACACAAAAATCCGGTTATCTACAATTCGACCCCGGGCTCCTCGAACTCGCAAGCCTCACTCTGCCTACGATAACCCCATCTGACCGATCCACCTTTCCATACTTAAGATCAAGTGTTGTTCTGTCACGCATAAAGTTATTTACTTCCTTTTTTTTCTCTTCTATACTTCCCGCTTTTTCCCTTTTCTTCTTCCCCTCTATTATTCGTTTCTTCTTCTATACATAGTCGCATGTCTATGCTCGCGGGTTCCCGAGGTTGCAAACTCATAAAGTCAATATCCATCTATATATTCACATCACGAGTTCGACCGACTGCTGTTCATTTCCATACTTATCAAATTTTATGCCCACAGATTCCCATCTAGGCCCTATGGAACTCCCATGCCCCGAACTCTCATTCCGCATAGTCGATGTATTTCTATCACTTGAAAATTATCAGACAGTGTTCATCTGTCGAGCATAAAGTTCTTGGATCCCTTTCTTTTTTTCCTCTTCTATACTAAGTCACATTTTTATGATAGCGGGTTCCCAAGTGGCAGACTCACAAATTCTATATCCATCTATATCTTGACATCACAAGTCCGAATGATCGCTTTCATTTCCTTACTTAGCCAATTTTATGGCTGCGGGTTTCGAGGTAGGCATTATTGAACTCTCATGCCCCGTGTTCAGAGTATACATATTGCATCCAAAACTTGGGTGATCTACAATTTTACCACAAACTTCCACGTTCAAAAAATTACCAAAGCATTTTTCACTCCCCTCCACCTTTGCCCCTTCCCAATGCACATTAAATATGATTTTACTAGTGATAGCTCATCACAAATGTTTGAAAAGATTGGCATTAATATGCATAAAACTCGAGGGCATCTCCCATTAAAATGCATTAATGGGAGAATATTATGGAATCTGATTAGTTTCTTATTTTAGTTTTTTTAAGGCATCATCATAGAAAGAATGGAATATCAGCTCAGAAAAATGGTTATTTACCTCAACTTTTTGAAAGAATTTTACCCCGCCTTTCCATACTTAGTGGATTGTTCAACTCATTTTCTCACAGATTCGCGGGTTATCGGGCCTCCAGGTATGCAAAATTTTCGAAGCAGTTTTCGCTGCCGTCCATCCTCGCCAACTTTGCGGGCTTCTCAATGCACATTAATTATGCCTTTATTAGTCACAACTCACCAGAGACATTGAAAATATTGGCATTAAAAGGCGAAAAGGTCGAGGACATCTCCCATTAGAACACATTGAACCAATATTTATCGGAGATTATATTATGATGTTGCAGTGTCCATTTTAAATACTATGAGGAGCAAAGGAATGTTCTCATCAACTTACGACTACAGCTCGACAACATTTATATGGATATACCCTGAATATTTGCGGGCACGAGAACCAAATTTTTCAGTGCTCCATAGCTTATGACTACTACTCATCCCCTTCTACCCAAAATAAAGTTATCTTGACATATGGAATTGCAGTAGTGACTTCTGTCCCCGATTTTTTTTACTTTAAGGAGTTGGTCTGGTGCTGCGTCGATAACTATATTCCGAACAAATGGATTATCCAGATGGACAACCATTCCCAAGTTTCCCTATCCCCTCAAGTATTTCGAATCATGTTAACACCCAACGACTACTTTCAAGGGTGAGAATTGTAGACAATTCTTAAATAAGCATGGTAATGAATTGGACCTCTTGCCGAAGTTCTTACAAAATCCAGCGGGTGCTCCATGGGACATAACCATAATACAGGTTAGTGAATTTAAAAACCTTTTTCGGAAAATTTCATGGATTTTCATGAGGATAATGAGACAAGAAAGTGCAGCCAACATCTCTCAGATGATTCTTTATATTTTATATTTTACGGTCAAGGATGAAGCCATATTCCATTGTCGCAAGTTGATTTCCATTGAAATCTCTTCCCAGTTATTACAATACATAAGGCAGAAGAAATTATTTATGTCATCTTATTTAATTTTTGCCGTGGCGAATTGCTACCCAGTCCTTGGACTATCTATGTGTAAGAAGATGAACTGTGAATTTGACCCATGTCACATATATGGTACAATGTTTTTTGCTAGAATAGCAAGGCAGTACATCTACTGGTTTCATTTTTCCCATGAAAAAAGAAAAATTTAATTCATCTCTCTGCCTTGGAAAGTCAAGGATTTCATGGTTAGGCACCAGTTCAACAATTCTTTCAATGACACTATATTTAATGAACTCGATGCCAGTACCAATGACTCGCCCAAACAAAAAGGAAAAGGCTCGGGTGAAAAAAGTGCCCAATCCCCGACCGCCACACCCAAGACCACAACATCTTGGCGCAATACTCCGACAGCCTACCCAAGTAACAAAGTCACACACAGTTCTTCAGGAGGAGGAGGAGATAAGAACCCTCCCATCGACAAAATCGAAAGTTGTCACAAAATTCCCGTGATCAAAAAATGGAAAACAATAGTCCAAGATCAGGAGGTACCGAGAAGAGAAATTGATATCCACGATCTCTCCCTCGAAGATATGGAACTAGAAATTGACATTGACAAAGTGTTCCCCGACGACAACCAGCTAGAGAGCACTGCTCCGCCCAATCCTGGGATGGAAATAATTGACATAGATACATTGGACGAAGAAGAGTCTTTTTCATTTCAAAGCGTTGTTTTTTATAGTGAATCCAAAAATTTGATTATTGAAAAGAAAGATGTAAAGAATAAGAAAGGGAAATCTCGTTCAGAGATCAACCTATGGAACATGCGCCCTTACCATATCTCCCAGATACACTAAGAAACTGGAGACGCTCTAGACAACTCTATTAGCGGCCTTGAAATGGAAAACGTCACGTTAAAGGAGCAAATCAAAGAATTGGAGGCAACTCTAATGCCTCTTCCACTGTTTTCTACTCCTTTGGAAATGGTCGGGCCCATCGCACCTGCGACTAAGTTAAAAGTATCAACAATCCTTCTCACATTGACACGAGGCTATGTGGAAAACAATATAAACAGAAGAATAGAATTAATAACAAAGGCTTGGGAGATGTCAAAGAATATGGTCTCTTTTGGAACAAGAGCGCATGATTTTCATGAATATCTACAAGCAGATCTCAAGAACGAGGAATGTTTCTACCTCGATGCAGTTCTACTATTTGGTGTTAAGGTTACCGGTATGAAAGAATTCATAAGAAGACAAGAAGATATCCCTTCCCTGGATCGAATAAACCAGCTAAACGCATGCTAGAAAGAAAAGGTAAAGAACCTCAATGATATTGTTCAAGCATGTGTCCATGCCATATCTAGAAGAGACAAACTATTCAAGAAGCTAATTGAGATAAATATAGCTTCCCACACCAATGAAGTCCAAGACACTAAATTGATATTCAACTCGTTGTTTTTAACCAACCAAGCATTAGATGATCAAGTTCATATCTATAAAAAACTGTCATTTGAAAATTTCTACGGCATTCTTGAATATGGTGAAGATGATGTGAAAACCTAGCTAGTTGGTTATGCGATTAAAAACCAAGATATTCAAGAAACATTGCACAACATGTCTATTGATCTAAGGGAGTTGGAAAGTGAATTGTTCGATATAAAAATCCGGCATGAAATCAACGTAGTGCCCATGAGGAGCTACATCAAAGAATGGTTCAAAAAGGTTGTCGACCAGATAACCAATGAAGCTCAAAACCGAGGAAAGCCATAAAAGGACATCATCAAGAAAATGAAAAGGCATGGGACACCATCATAGTAAGTTGATATTGATCACATTTTTTCTGTCTTCATCCAGTTACTCTAACAATGTTTTAAACAAGGATTTCCATTTTTTTCTTCTTCTTGCTAGGTCTTGTTGTTTCCATCACCGAATTTATTATTTCTACAAACTTCATTATTGTACATATTTGCTTTGTAGTCCACAGAAGTTCCAATCCCAGTCATTATGTCAAACACATTTTTATTTCACAGAATATGTAATGAACTATATATTTTTTTACAAATTCGAAAACAACTATATTTTGGGAAGTATTCTCAATTGTATTATGTGACCCAGTTTATCTGATTATAAATATTTGAGGTTGTTCTATGGTGACCTTCAATGTTTGGTTTTGTTATTTTAAATATGTATTTCTATTTAAAATTAACTCATTCTCCTGTACATGTTCCTATTCTATAATGTGCATATATTACAACTTCCTATATTTCAGAATATTCTTCGATATACGAAATGAAAAATCATATATTTTTTTCTCTATTGCTTCTAGGTTTGAGCAAAAATTGCGAGCCCAAAACACCATTCAAATTCGAACATGGTTTACATTTGGACCACAAATAATCTATTAAGATACATTAATATGAATGCATTTTAAATATATATAAACAAAATCCCTTTAAACTTGGACCTGACTTTCTCGGGCTCCTGGATTGCTTGTGGGTTGACCGGTCCCCATGTTCGCGCAAGTTAATATGTCAAAGTCATCCAAGAATGTATCAAGAGAATAATCACTGCCTCAAGTTGCGATAAAAACTAATCTTCAACAAATAACTTTCTGACAACCTTTTTAATGGTAAAAGCACAATAGAAAATGAGTAAGTGGATAAAATATTGGACTAGAAAATGATGGTTTTGCAATGCGGATTTCAAAGTATATGCAATAACTATAAACTCCAAAAACATACAAAAAAGAAAATGGAATATCTATTACAGATTTGAATATATTAGGCCTTATTTTCCCTCTTCTACACTTAACCAAATTCTCATTTCTCTTTTCCCTCTACTTTCTCCTTGTTACTTGGTCGTTTTACCGAAAATATCTAGCTGCGTGGGTTGGCGGACTCATGCTTTCACATTTTCACTTGTGCTTTCATATCATGACTTCGACCGAACGCTTCCCCATTCCATACCTAGCCACATTTCCGATCGCGGATTCCCGGGCAGGCACGTTCTAGATTGCACTTCCATTGTTTCGTGACCTCCAAAGAGCACCTAGAATTCTGTGATATACAAATTTACAAATGGACTCTCACATCATACCCTCTTCCCCGTTAGAAAATTTTCCCTCAAAAGTTTCGAGAGATACAATTTCACAGTCGGGTCCTCACGTCTCATGTGGAACTATTGTCACCCCATTTTGAAGCTCGTCCGTCCGCTTTCCAGAATTCGCCATTTGTCTGAATCTCTTTCGCAGATCATCGGGTTGGCCAATTCATGAAATATCCAATTTCCATATCGTTGTTTCCTGTGCTCGACACCTTTGCACTTCTTTCAAGTATGCAATAACCGAAGTTTAATGCTAGAATATCCAGAAACATACAGAAAAGATCTTGCCAGGAAATGGAATATCTATTACATATTTTAATATATTATCCCTTCCTTTCCCTCTTCTATACTTAACCAAATTCCTATTTGTTTTTCCCCTTTACTTTCTCTTTCTAGTTATTTAGCAGTGTTTCTGAAAATGTGTACCTGTATGGGTTGGCGAGCTCACGAGCTCACATTTTCACTCATGCTTTTATATCCCAACTCAGATCGATCACTTTACATTCCATACCTAACAACTTTTCAGATCACGGATTTCCGGGCAGACACACTCTACATTGCACTTCCATTGTTCCGTGACCTGCAAACAACACCTGGACTTTCACGATATAAAAATTCACTGTCTGACACCCACATTATACCCTCTTCTATGATACACAATTTGCACTCAAAAGTCTTCTGTGATACACAGATTTTAATATATTAGCCCTTCCTTTCCCTCTTCTATACTTAACCAAATTCCCATTTGTTTTTCCCCTTTACTTTCTCTTTCTGTTTATTTAGTTGTTTTTCCAAAAGTGTTTGCACTCGTGCTTTTATATCCTGACTCCGACCGACCGCTTCCCATTCCATACCTAGCAAATTTTCAGATTGCGGATTTCTGGGTAGGCGCTCTCTACATCGCACTTCCATTGTTCCGTGACCTACAAACAACACCAAAACTTCCGCGATACACAAATTCATTGTCAGACTCCTACGTCATACCCTCTTCCATGATACACAGTTTGCACTCAAAAGTTCTGAGACCTACAATTTGACCTTTGGGTCCTCACATCTCCTAGGCAACTATTGTCACCAAATTTTCAACCTCGTTCGTCCTCTTTCCATACTTGGTCGTTTCTTGGAATCTCTTTCGTGCCTCCAATTCCTAGTTGTTGTTTCCTGTTCCCGTCACCTTCACACTTATTTCCAACTATGCAATAACTGAGCTTTAATCCTTACAACTCACCATGCCTCCAGGAGACAGTCATAATAATTGTTCGTAGACAATTTGTCCAGAAACATGTAGAGAATATCTTGCAAGGTAATGGGATATCTATTAAAAATATCAATAAACTAGGTATAATTTGAATATTGTTTCCCTATTGCATACTCAACCAATTTTTTTCGCTTGCGGGTTCCCAGACAGGCGGACTACACTTCCCGTATTCCTTGACCTGCAAACAACACCTTGAATTCCGCGATGTACAAATTCACTTCCGAACTCCCAAATCATCCCCTCTTTCATGTTACACATTTTGCACTCAAACGTTGCGATACATACAATTTGACCATAAGGGCCTCATGTCTCCTTAGGAACCCTTTTCATCCTATTTTGAAGACCGTCCAACTGCTTTCCACACTTTTCCACTTCTTGGAATATCTTTCGCGGATCGTCGGGTTGGCGAGTTCAGACAATTTCCAATTCTTGTACCCACTACCTTAACACTTCTTTCCAAGTATAAGCAATAAATTTACAACTTCTCCAGAAACATGCAGAAAATATCTTGCGAGGAAATGGGATATCTATTATAGATTTGAATATATTAGCCGTTCTTTTCCATTTTCTATACTTAACCAAATTCCCGTTTCTCTTTTCCCTCATGGATTCACATTTGCATTCGTGTTTTTATATCGCGACTCCAACCGACCGCTTCCCCATTCCATACCTAGCCACATTTCCGATCACAGATTCCCAGGGAGGCGGGATCTAGGGTGCACATCCATTGTTCTGTGACCTCCAAAGAGCACCCAGACTTTTGCGATATACAAATTTACAATCGGACTGTCACATCATACCCTCTTCCCCATTACACAGTTTGCACTCAAAAGTTTCGAGAGCTACAATTTGACCGTCGGGTCCTCACCTCTCCTGTCGAACTATTTCCACCCTATTTTTGAAGCCCGTCCGTCCGCTTTCCACACTTTTCCATTTGTTTGAATCTCTTTCACAGATCGTTGGGTTGGTGGGTTCATGAAATATCCAATTCCTAATCATTGTTTCCTGTGCCCACCATCTTCACATTTATTTCCAACCAAGTCCAACTGACTGTTTCCCTATTCCATACTCGATCACTTTTTCTATTGCAAGTTCCTGGATAGGAAGACTAAATATTTCCCTTCCATTGTTCCCCGACATGCAAACAACACCCGCAATTCCACAAATATACAAACCAAATGCTGGACCGCTCCACCATGCACTCTTCCCTTTTACGCATTTTGTAGTAAAAATTTTCGATACATACAATTTGAATGTCGGCCTTCACCTCTACTAACAATCCCCTTTAATCCTATTTTTAAAACCGTTTGACAACTTTTCATACTTGGCCATTCCTTGCTTGCACTCTTCCCTTTTACGCATTTTGTAGTTAAAATTTTCAAGACGTACAATTTGACCGTTGGCCCTCACCTCTACTGAGAATCCCCTGTAACCCTATTTTGAAACCCGTGCGATCGCTTTTCAGACTTGGACATTCCTTGCTTGCACTTGTTTATAATAAAATAGTCTTATCTATAATAAAAAATATTGTTTAATGCTAAACCGAGATTCGTGGAGATCTCCCATTAATACGTGTTGAGTCCCTATTTTGACATGTATAATGCCCTATCTTACCTTGTATCTGTTGGAAATGTTTAACAGGTAGCATATGCTTGTCATTGATGGCAAGTACAGCAATGAAGATGGCATGGGTGCAGGAAGAATGTACAAAGGATTGTTGGCATGTTTTACAGGCAGCATAGACTTGTCATTGATGGCAAGTACAGTAGTGATGATGGCTTAAGTACAACAGTGAAGATGGATGGTTCAGAGAGGTGAATGATCGAAAGAAGACGTCGGAATCCTTTAAGGATTCGAGGAGAATAAGCTCAGGAGGAATAGCGTTCTTATATGCGCAGGAAGCTCAGGAAAGAGACCGAGAGCCATCAGATCTCACTCGGAAATCCCGACAGCTGTTGGATCGGTAGAAGCTGCGCAGATGTTAAGCACAGGAGTTGGCGTGTAGAAGAAGTGATCTGAGCCATCAGATCGGAAGCAGATACCCGTCAGCCACAGGATCTGCAGAAAGTGCACAGAGGTTAAGCCCTAGTGTGCAGAGGAGAAATCCCGGACAAGTCATCGGGATATTGGAGAGAGAATCCTAGCCGTCAGATCGAACAGGAGTTGCACAAGGTTTATCATCGGGAAAAGCCAAGGTGAAATTTCGACGGGATCTGGATCGTCCATTCGTATGGACGCGTGGCAGCCAGGAGTCTTCATCGGAGATTCGGGGATCGGGACTTTGAAATGTTCAATTCACTCGACAATGAAAACCTCGAAATCGCGATATGCGATTTCGCGATTTGACCGCAGCCATTAAATCAAGCAAAGATCGGGACCATCCACTTGTAGACAGGAGGCTTCATCGGAGTTTTAGGGATCGGGATTTCAATATGCAAAGAACACAATGCAACGAAAACCCTGATTTCGCGATATGCGAAATCCCGACTGAATCTGCACCGTCAGATCAACATGTGATCTAGACCGTTGATCCAACTCATGTCAGTAGACCACGTCACCCAGGGACACATGGCACAACCAGAGAATGACAGGTGTCAGGCAGATCTAGCACTTCAGGCTCATGCAATTCATGAATCAGAGTGACACGTGGCAGGATCTAACACGTGTCAAAACACGTGTGACGTCAGCAGAGGCATCGACGATCGAGACTTTTATATGTCAAGAACACACTGCAACAGAAACTCCAAAATCGCGATATGCGATTTTGCGATGTAATCTGAGCCGTCGAGCTAGAAGTGATTTGGACCGTTGAATCTTTGCATGGAGTATCGGGGATCGGGAATCGGCACTTTGTAATGTCAAAATCTCTTGACAACGAGAAACCTGAAATCGCGATGTGTGATTTCGCGATTCAATCATAACCGTTGAATCCAAAATGCATCTGGACCGTTGATTCTCCTCATCGGAGTTTCGGGGATCGGGATTTCATAATTCAAAGAACAGTGAACATGAAGAACGCCGAAATCACGGAGTGAAGGTCACG
>ML777475.1:318351-335524 GCA_009831015.1 Picea engelmannii
AATGGTGAAATTCGATATAATGAAAATAAGAAAGGTTTTCCCGGTTGAGGGTTTCCAGTAAAAATCTCTGTGTACTTTGTGTATGAGCCATTGATTAATTTCTGTATTGCTTAAGAATCTATATGCATTGCTTTACTTCGCAGATTTAAAACTTACACATTGGATAATTTGGAGAAGGTACTAGTTAGGTGTAAAGAGACCAACCTTTCACTTAGTCATGAAAAATAAAAAATGTTGCTCACTGAAGGAATTGTTCTAGGTCACCACATCTCCGGTATAGGAATACAAGTAGACCCTGTCAATATTGATATTATCTCCCAAATCAAGATCCCTAGCTCACAAAAGGAGGTCAGAATTTTCTTAGGGCATGTTGGTTATTATAGGAGGTTCATTCAAAACTTTACAAACCTAGCTGCCCCCCTTTTCAAACTGTTGACAAAAGATGTTGAATTTTGTTGGATTGAGCAATGCCAAATCTCCTTTGAAATCTTAAAAACAAAGCTATCAAGTGCCCCTGTTTTGAGAGGACCAAACTGGTCTCTTCCTTTCCATATTTGCAAAAATGCCTCAGATACCGCTTTGGGAGCTGTTTTAGGACAAAGGGAAGGATAGATTCCTTATGCTATATACTTTGTCGGCAAGAATCTCTCACCTGCTGAAGTAAACTACATTGTCACGGAAAAAGAATTTTTGTCAGTAGTATATGCCATCAACAAATTTAGACACTATATAACAGGATACAAATTTTTTGTGCACACTGACCACTCAACTATCATATTTTTAATGAAAAAACCTGTTACAAATGCTAGAGTGACTATATGGTTTTTATTACTACAGGAATTCAATATCACTATCATTGATAGGCCTGGAAGAGATAATTTGGTTGTTGATTTCTTGTCTAGACTTATTCATATAGGTGATAGTACTCCAGTAGATGATGATTTTCCGGATGAGAATCTATTTTCCATTTCTACTTACACCCCTTGGTATGCAGACATATCCAACTATCTTGTAACTGGAAAACTCCCTCAAAGTATGTCATCCAGAGAAAAAAAAATAATTATTCAGCTAAGTGCCAATTATATGTGGCATGAGGATTGATTATACCGAACTGGACCTGATTTGGTAATTAAAAGATGTGTTCGGGAGGACAAGATGCAGGAGATCTTCAGAGCTTGTCATGATGGCCCTTGTGGAGGCCATTTTTCTGACAAAAGGACAACATACAAGATCCTATAGTTTGGCTATTATTAGTCAACCATCTTCAAAGATGCAAAGAAATACGTGGCCATCTGTGATGATTGCCAAAGAATGGGAAAATCTACAGCAGTCAACGAAATGCCACTCCAAGCCCAGGTAGTGATCAAACCCTTTGACAAGTGGGCCTTAGATTTTGAAGGACCTATCAATCCCATGTCTCACAGAAAAAATTACATCTTAGTTTTCACAGACTATGTAACAAAATGGGTAGAAGCCAAGGCTTTGTATTCAACCAATGAACAATATGTTGTAGACTTTCTCTTTGAGGAAATTTTCACTTGTTTTAGGGTACCTCGGGAAATAGTCATTGACCAAGGGACACAATTCACCTCAAATTTGGTCAAGGTTCTTACTGAACAATACAGTATCAAACATAGGAAGTCTTCGCCCTATCACCCCCAAGCCAATGGCCAAGTGGAATCGACCTACAAAGTGATAGAGGCCATCCTCACTAAGACTGTTTAGCTGCATCACAAAGACTGGGATGATAGGTTGCCTGAGGCCTTGTGGGCTGACAGGACAGTTTGGAGAAATACAACAGGCCATACACCTTATGAGTTGGTGTATGAGAAGTAGGTACTACTGCCCATAGAGTTTTAGGTAAAAACCTTCAGAACTGCCATGCAATTAGGGATGGACCTAAACGAAGCTAAAAAACAAAGGCTATTACAATTAAATGAGCTTGATGAGATAAGGTAGGATGCTCTACAAAGAACCACCCTGATACAAGAGCAAAGGACCAAATGGCATGACAAGTACATCAAAAAGAAGTCCTTTCAGTCAGGGGATTGGGCCCTCCTATATGATAGTAGATTCAAAAAATTTAAGGGTAAATTATCTACTAGATGGATGGGGCCCTATGAGATTGACAGAGTTTATGACAATGGTTTAGTAAGGATAAAGACCATTGATGAGAATAAAACTTCCTTTGTCGTAAACGAGCATCAACTAAAGGTTTATCATAAGCCTCTATCAAAAGAGGATTTTTTCAAAAATGTTCTTCAGAGTTCTAAAATGCAATTGGTAAGAAAGAGGGTTTCTCCTCCTGCTAACCTACCACAGTAAGTTCAATTGTATAAATTCATTTTCTGTACATAGGTGTGTCATTAGATAGAGCTTCTCTTTTATTTTCTTGATATAACTAACAAAAGAAAAAAAGTTGGTCGTGTTCCCATGAAAATAGACAAATAAGGAGGACATTTACCAGATGGAGTCTTCTATAAGTTTTCCAGACTCTTTAAAATTGAAAATACTGGCAAGCATGAACTAGTTCGGGCTCGAGAAAAATCCACGGGACAGTATAAAGAGTTTCCTTTAAGTTTTTCAGACTCTTTAAAATTGAAAATACCAGTGAGCAGGAACTGGCTCGGGCTCAAGAAAAATCCATGGGACAATATAAAGAGTTTCCTTTAAGTTTTTCAGACTCTTTAAAAGTGAAAATATCGGTGAGCATTAACTAATCTGGGCTCGATAAAAATCCATAGAAAAGTAGTAGTTAGGATTATTATTATTTTTGTAATAAAGAGGAAATACCAGCGGGAGCTTGTGATTACTTTGGTTCCAAAAGAAGAGGGTTCTATGAATCTTAACACTTGATCTTCCAATTCACAGAATACCCTCCTGCCACAGAGTTCTTCTTGCAAAAATCAGAATTCCTAAGGTTTGGTATTTATTCATCTACATGGTTTTGTAATTGAATCTGATCAAAGAACACCAGTTGTTTCTACAAGTCACTGCCACCAGAATCTGTGTCAAAAATCTCTCAAGAACTAGAAAACAATGTTCATCTTTGTGCATATCTGGTACCAATGGTCATCACTGTGCTATGCTTATCCGGTACTAAACCCCATATGATATTAAAGAAGGGACCCTGTGCTATTTCGGTACTAATCACAAACTCTGCATACAGTTGATCCAATACCATATCAAAGATGATCTGGTACTGGTAAGAAGGTGACTGGTAACTTTCATCATATTTCGAAGTTGTTGTCCAATTATTAGTGCTAGGACATACAGATTCAACATTTTTTCGTTTTATTTAAAGGAATTAGACTAAATATGCATTTAAAACATCTGATTTCTCTCGGATCATGACATACCCCCCTTTTCACGATCCTTTGTAAAATCCTCGAC
Source organism: Picea engelmannii (assembly GCA_009831015.1). NCBI lineage: Eukaryota > Viridiplantae > Streptophyta > Pinopsida > Pinales > Pinaceae > Picea > Picea engelmannii. The sequence continues at coordinate 321,745 of ML777475.1, forward strand.
CACATTTCCGTACGGAGAAAATATCCTTATTCCCCAAAATATTAAGAGTGCAAGGTCATGATGTCTCTTACCGGATCAAATTCATACTCCCTCTGTATATCTGGTAAATAAACCCCATAAACTTATGATTTTCTACAGTACGATATGAAGTGACACAAACCACATCTCTAAGCATATCAAGCAATGATCCCAACCGGTACTAACTCGGTACTTATTCCAGTACTAACCCCATATGATATTAAAGAAGGAATTTCTCTTGCCTTCGCACAGACATATGATGGAGGAAGTGTGTAGTTTGGGGACATGAAGCTAACAATTATAGAAGCCACTATATTAGAAGCCACAGGGCTCCCCATGGATGGAGAAAAATACTTCAAGAGGGTGATCGTTGACAAGAAACTCTATCAGAAATTCCTCAAATCAGAACATCAAGACCCTGATTGGACCAAGGGTGTCCCTCGAAGATACGTCAAAGAGGAATATTGGACGATGCTCATAAGTCTGCAGAAATTCCTCACCTACAAAGAAAGGTATGCAATGACCTTCATTTATCATTTGAAGCTTCTATCACATTTCAAGGGAGGACCACAAATTGATTTTCCACACTTCCTATGGATGAGTTTAAAGAATATGGTGAGAGGGGTGAGGTCAGTTTCCAAGAAACATGAAACTAGCCTTCATCACCATGGTTTAATCAAACTTTTGGTTGTTCATGCTTTAAGGACACAAGGTGGTAGTTGGAAGCAATTACTCCAACATAATTTCGCTCAAGAAAAAATATCCAAATCTGTTGAGATACATGAGGCAGGGATACACAGTGAGGGTTCAAGCAAAAAGGAAAAGAAATACACAAGGACGACATCAGGAGGTAAAGAAGGCATCGTTACACCTAGCTCATCTCAGCCCATTGAGAAATCAGTGTCAGAAAAGTCTATCATAGGGGAACCTACTATATCGAGGAAGAGGAAAGCCACCCAATCCCAGAAAATAAGTCCTACCTTGATTCAAAAGGACAAAAAGGAAGACTCTAAGCTAGGAGGTCACTTAGATAGTGTTCCTGAAGCAATCATGGAGGTGTCATTAGAACCAACCAGCCAAGTAGAGAATACCCCTGACCTCAACTTACAAAACAAGAGAAAGTCTGCACAGTCTAAAGCATCTAGCTCGGTCCTGCGTCCTAAAGACCAACTATCACAGAGTAAGAAACGAAAGAAGAAGGATATAGATCAACAAGATATTTTACATGAGGCAATTGTCAAACCCCCTCCGAAATCCCCTAAAGAAATGAAAAATAATCTTGAAGTTACTCAGTCTTCCCAAAAACCGGTTGGTGAATTGAAAGAAACTGCTAAGGTGACAAGCAAAAATAAAAAGAATCTCAAAAGGGAGAAGGCACAAATTCCAGAACCTACGCCTCAATATTCCAGGGTAGAAATATGGGTTGGCCAACAGAAGAAAACTCTAGAATTCAAAACTCAAGGCCTCAAGATAAAAATCAAGTCGACACGGGAGAAACATGTGTCCAGGCCTAAAACCAATGTTAAGATTAAGAAAAGGAACTTGTTTGAGGAAAATCCTACCCTTGTCAGCAAATCTAGGAATGTCTCATTGCCCATACGAAGGACCACCAGAAGCATGGCCAAGAAGGCGACGGTTCCAAATATACCTTCTCTTCAAGGAGAACCCATGGATATTCCGAGTTCTCCAGAAAAAGGAAGTGGTTGTGGAGCTACAATAAGTGAGACAGAAGGGTTGGTAACAGAGACTTTGAGGGGTTTGAGAAAAGAAAAAGAAGCCCGAGAGAAGGTGACCAAGGAAGCAATCACACCTAGCCCAGACAAGTCCCTTAACAAACAAAAATTGATAGCAGAGATTGAGAGGCTGAAGCAAGAAATTGAAGAGTACAAGGTATTGGATACGCATATCAAGGCAGAGAATGCACAATTGAAGGAACAACATGCAGAGGTCTCTACCAAACTCAACAAGGTCTTACGATTAATCCAGTAAACTGGGGTGATCAAGAAGGAATTGAGGAGTGAAGTTTCTGGTTTTAACATCCTGCAACTTAAGAAATAACAGAGAAGGATCCAATTTTGCATAATTTTTTTGGGTATCAGTTTTGATAATGTTGCATGAGGACATGCAACACTTTCATCATGGGGGAAATGTAGAGTCCCTATTTTGACATGTATAATGCCCTATATTACCTTGTATCTAAGCCTTTTTTGCCTATGTTACAAGCCTATGCTTGACTATTTCCTCCCAAACACATACCTAATGACCTTGTTCATGTTCACAAGAGGTAATTGATGATTTAAAGCATGTTTGTTTAACTTTCTTGAGTTAATTCGATTAAAGTGTTCTATTTTGTATAGTCATAATGGTTTGACTCATGAGCATCCTATCCGGTACTACCAGTCACCGTGTAATCCGGTACCAAATCCATTCTGGTACCCAAGGCTGTTTTGATTCGATACTATCTACTCCAAATCCATTCTGATACCAAGTCATGCGCTATTCCGGTATTGCCTGCTTCACGTTCATTCTGGTACTTAGATTCGCGACTGAGCATATTCCGATACCAAAACCTCTATTTCTAGAATGCGCAAGTTGGACCAGTATGATGGTGAAGTTGGTGAATATTTCGAGAAGGAAGTTGAACAGAAGCTCCCAAATCAATTTTCCAGATTACGAGAGACTCCATCGCTCATGAACTTCATGTCATGAGGATGGAATCGATTCCTATAAATTCAATGTAAATATCAATTGTAAAATCTCTCAAACTGTTTAATGATTATCTATAGATACTGATAGTATCAGCTTACCTCATATAAGGAATGTTGTATAGGTGATAGCGTGTATGATTAATAAGGAATGTAACGAAGTATGCTATCAGATCCAGACGATACATATTGTTTCTATGTATGAAGTAAAGAACTGTTGATCTGATTTACCAGTTGAATTAATATGAAAGATCTATTATGCAAATTCCTAAGTATGAGTGAAAAGCTTTAGTCTGTTACTTTCTTAAGAGATTCCTTGTTGGTTCGACAAGGTTCCACCGCCCCAACTAAGGTAAACCTCCCTGTATACATTCTGTGTGTTTGTGTGAGTATTTTACAACAGTGTGTGTGTGTTAATGATCTTTAATCCATTTTCGGAATTCAACATTGAGTTAATTGTTTTTTGAATTGGTGTGAACAATTGGGTGCTAGATGGAATAGATATTTCATTCTCGAATGTTGGAGATGGCCATTTAATTATTTGAAGTGTGGAATTGATATATTGAGTATATGATTGCAGTTGATTTAGTATATCAAGGGACCATAAGACTTTATATCTCATCTTCATGCTCTGAAATGGAGTCTCTCAGGCGTGCAGACCAGAACTACCATAGTAGCAAAGCATCACTCCAACGACCTACCACAGTAACAAAGCAACCCAAATTTCTTCAAATGGAGGAGGAGATAACAACCCTCCTCATCGTAAAATTGATATTTCTCACAAGATTCCCATGGAGAAGAAGAGAAAAAAAATTGTAGGGCAGGCGGAAGAGCCTGAAATTGGGAGTGAGAACATGGAACTTGACATTGATCTAGATAGAATATTCTGCAACCTTGATCAGGTAGGAGACGCTATCCAACATAGTCACCCAATGGACATAGTTGATACCAAAATTTTTCACGAAGATGAATCCTTCGTATTCCAAAGCGTTGTTTTTGACAATGAATCTAAAAAATTAATTATTGAAAAGAGAGATGTAAAAAATAAGAAAGGAAAATATCGTTCAGAGGTTGACCTTGTGAACATGAGGTCATCCCAAATATCTAGACTTTGAGAAACCAAATATGCTCTTGATGATTCCATTGGAGTCATTGAGGCCGAAAATTCCAGACTAAAGAACTAGATCAAGGAATTGGAGGAAGCCTTTGATTCCTATGCCATTGCCTCCCAGTCCTTTGGAAATAGCCATGCCTGCCACCCTTGCAGCCAAGTTAAAAGGATCCTCTAGCCTCCTCACATCGTGTAGAGGATAAGTGGAGAATAATATCAAGAAAATAATGGAACTGATTACTGAGGCCTGGGAAACATCACAAACTATGGCTTCCCTGGGAATGAGGGCACATAACTTGCTCGAACATCTGCAGACAAATTTAAAAAATGAAGAAAGTTTCTATTTGCACATGGTCATCCCTTTTTCCTTTCATGTCAACAACATGGCAGACACGATAAGAAGACAACATGATCTCATTGTATCTCATTGTCTAATCATGTGAGAAATCCATGTCAAATAAAGAAACATTATTCGCAAAGCTGACCAAAATATACTTAGTCGGAAGGACCAACGAGTTCCAAGACCCCAAGGTAATCGTCAACTCATTGACATTAACCAAGAAAGCCTTTGATAAACAAGTTCATATTTTTAAGGCATTGTCTTTAGAAAAAAATTCCAACATTCTTGAATATGGTGAAGATGATGTGACCAATTGGCTAGTCGGCTATTCGGTACAGAATGAATACATTGATCAGGCTCTGCGTAATCTTTCTATTGAACTAAGTGAATTACACAAGGAAAATTTCAACATAAAAATCCAGAATGACATCAACGTCGCCCCCTTGAGAAGATACATTGAAGAATTCGTCGAAACGGAGTTGAAGCGGGTCGCCGACGAAAGCCAACAAAAAAATCCATAAGCAAGCAAATAGAAAAAAGGCTGATATGTAGCATCGTTGTAAGTCTATATGATCACATCCTACTCTGTTTATCAATCCAGTTTTTCCACCTTTTCTGAATAGAAATCTCTAGTCAGAGATTGATACCTTCCAATTTCTTCTTTTCAGGTATTACACTGTATCGGCGCCCACTTCTTCTTTCCACAATCCTATTTCTTGTACATATTTCTCTTATGGTATGCAGGAGCCCCAATCCCAGTCTATATGACAAACGCATTTAAATTTCCAGGAACATGTAACAAACTATTATTTTTTGATATATTCCAAATAAAATTATTTTTTATCTCCTTTTATATTTATGTGCTCCTAAATTTTTTATCTTCAACTATGTTGAATGTCAAGACATTCTATTTATTTTATTCAAATTGTCTTTTTCTCATGCATATATTTTTCTACTGGGTCCGCTTGAGCCCCAATGACAGTCTATATGACAAATGCATTTAAGTTTTCAGCAATATGTAACACACTATTATTTTTTGATATATTCCAAATAACACTATTTTTTATCTCATTTTATATTTATGTGCTCCTAAATTATTATCTTCAACTATGTTGAATGTCAAGAAATTGTGTTTATTTAATTTGAATTATCTTTTTCTCATGCATATCTTTTTCTGCTGCTATGCATATAACTTTTTTTGTCCTGGCACATATGCAGACAACTCTATGGAAATTTTACATAACTCTAACCAGTTAAAAATATACATTGAACAGATAAAACATTGAAGAGATAAAAAATTCAAAGTAGGACTACTGGAAAGAACATAAATTTCGAACATAGCAAGATGGATTATATAGTTTAAAAAAATAAATGGGGCTCTAGAGGACACGTGTCATTTCTGGCATGAATACCACCTGTCCTTCATGCTGCTTGCCACATCTTCATTGCAATTTCCATCTGCTTCTGCTACTATTTCCCCATCCCTTTGCATTTATTCCCAATTCAACCTGACAGGGACTACGCTGGCATGCAACACTTGTTTTTATATGAAACTAAAAGTATGTTTTCAAATCCAAATATAGGATATACCCAAATGCCCAACAAGAAGATATACCTTCCATTTTTGAATGTTGCATCTCTCCCTTTATAGTGGTGTCTTCATGCACTTGGTTTGCTGAGCGACTAAATGGTACCACTTTTGCTAACTATGAAGTTGTCTTCTTTAAATTTTCTATTTTCTTGTCTTCATCAACTGATCAGATAATGCTATGACCACCATTAACAATATGGAGAGATATGTGGATTTCTGAAGAAATGTGTGGATATATGAGTTATTGTCGGTTGTATCTGTGCTCTAGGTAATATAATCTCCTTTGAACTTAATTAGCATGAGAGGCTCACGTCCTTTTCGCATCCAAGTGGGCACTTGGCAAGGAAATATAGTTGTTTTTTTCACCATCTGACTAAATATATTTCCTATGCAAATGTGACACTTCTATATGTGAAAGGGGGTTTGGGGAAGTGCCACATTTACATAGGAAATATATCAAATTAGATCGTGAAAGTTGTGTTGCAGTAAAAATGGAAATTTATTGGCTAGAGATCGACCTATTATTGAGTGGAAGCTTGGAAGAAATAATTTTCTAGCTTGGAAGAAATGATTTTCTTCCCACACTTATATTGGTGAAGACTGCAAATAGTACATCTTGTTATGTTCAAGTTGGATAAGGGATCCTCAACTGTAAAATCAAAATGGAAAATGGTAATCAAAGTTCACATGTTGGTGACCTACATAAGCTAATATACTGGAAGTGATGGATGAGAGGAAGAAGATTATTGTCTTTTTGGCACACAAAATAGAAACACCCGTGACCTACATAGGCTAATATACTGGAAGAGATGGATGAGAGGAAGAATATTATTGTCTTTTTGGCACACAAAATAGAAACACTGAGCATTTTTCTGAGAGAACTACAGGGGAAGGTTAAGTGAGATATGATGGCAAAGTGTTTTTGGATGTAGTTGATCTAGATAAGTATGTTGAGGAAGATGATGAATATGAAGAAGACATGCCACAATATCAAGCTAATTGTGTCCAAATTGATATTTTTTGGCGTAAATATGTAGCATTTAATCTCAATTTTTATTGATGTTATGGACAATTGATCATGGAAAGCCCAAGCTCAAGTAGTAGTAACCCTTGAGAAGGTTGTAGCTTATGGTCGTAAGTAATCCAGGTAGATTTGGGCGAATGGATAGTACCTATGTTGAGAACGAGAATGGAATGGTGTCAGTAAAATGTTTTGAGCTAAGGAATGAGGTCATTTTTATAACTTTTGTCATAGCAACTCATCTTGAGGGAAGTTGTCTCATCTTTCCCATACTTGGAGCATGAAAAAAAAATTAGACAACCACTAAGGGTTTACCTCTACTATTGAGACAAAGACATCACACCTAATATATATGAATACTATTGTGCAGCCAATGATGCATGTGCTCACAATTTATACAACAAATGCAGGTATACCATTCACCAATGGACCAGCAGGGCCCTCACTCATTGGAATGTCTTTGTTTGAGCATGCTTCACCAAGAAAATCCTCTGAATTGGTTCCCATAATACCTATAACATCAATATCTTTGAAGTTGTAGCTTCATGAATTATTGTTACTACTACTATTTTCTATTCTTGCAACAATTTCTTTGTCATGTGGTCAAATTAATGGATGATCCACATCCTAGTCGCGACAAAACTTGTGAAAAATAATGTTTTCGCCTTTTCTGTTGACCAATAAACTGACTCTAGCTATGACCCTTCTGATAAGTATTAAGCATTGATTATGATTTTTAATAGCTACATGAAAGTAATCTTAACTGAAAACTTAGCATATGGTAATACATCCTGAAGGAATGCATCTCCACTAAAACGAACAAGGAATGCCTAAAGCATTTTGAATCTGAATCTGTTTATGAATATCAAAAGGAAAATACAATGGACAAAATAAAGAGTAAATATGCCCATGAACTTCAGAATTTTCAAAGTAGTGTTTACAGTTTGCAAAATTGAAAATAATTGTCAAAAGATTGGTGTGATTATTTAGAGCTTTGGCATGGACAACACAGGGTAAGCAACATACCATGAACAAGCATTATATTACAAGTTATTTGTTGTAACATCAAAATTCATTTTCAAGAACTTTATACATGTATATAGCTATCCTATAACTCCACTCATAGATATTGGTCTGATCTAGATTCAGATCCAGGAGCTTGATGGGGCTCGGAAAGGCCTAAAAATAAAATTTCTTAGAATGGCTTCAAAATGGACGTCTGCGTAGGCCTCGTTGATATGAACCCAACACAACTTGAATGGGCTCAAACGAACGTCATATGATCAAGTTATGGTGATCTATTCGTTTTTCCAAACAGGCAAAAAGTCAATGCTGACATAGCATTGAGACATGTGGTAGTGCAGTATCATGCTGACTGGGCAGATGACAGATGTGTTCCAATCCTGTTTTGACAAGTGGCACAATTTTGGACTAGTGAAAGGGTGCCAAGTATCCCATTCGTGGGCTGCCACATGGTACCCCATCATTTGTTGGTTGGATAAAAATTTTGAGCTTCGTGGGATTCAACCGCATGAACTCTTGGTAGGCGAAGTGTTTTGGACAGGCCGAATACCAATGCACCATGGTGGAACTTGTTATAACAAGTCCACTTTATAATATATAAAGTGGCTTTAATGTATGAGCAGAGGCATAAGGGGGCTCGGGCCTAGCCCCAACCCGTGGGTTTATTGTTCCACATAACCGCAACATATGCGGGGGGCGCTACACTCCACAGATCGATGATAGGCACGGGGACCACAGTCTAATACTCCATGTTCCACCATATGACTTGGGTGGTAACCACCTGCTGAGCGCATATTTCAGACCTGTGGTCCTATTGTTTAATACCATGTGACTGAGACTTGTGGGGTAAGGGTCAGCGCGCAACCCTTAAGGGTTGGTGCTTGGCCATATCATACCATATGACCTTGTATTTAGGAGTGTGCACCCAGGTCAAAGGGGCTTAGCCAAATTTTAGTTATAAAGTGGATTTTCACTATATTATATGGATTTTATATTGATTTTAGGCATGTTTTTGGAGATTTTTGGCCAATATTGGGAGATATTGGGCCCTTTTTGAGGCCATATATTGGGGGGAAGTTGGGAGATGGTTACCAAATTCAGATATATATAAACCATGCCTTCTTGAGGCTAGGAGAGGAGATTTAGAGCAGGTTTATGCTGAAGATTTGCCAAGCCAAAGCCATTTTTATGCAGGGAAGTTGTTGAGGAGCACACCTTTGCGTGCCATTTCTGGGAGCTCCGATCATCCGATTTGAGTGTCGTTTCTTCTGTTGGGTTCTATAGATCTGGTAGAATAAGACCAGATCAGTTTTGTAACCTTATGTCACTATTGTCGTGTACTTATTGATCTTTTAACAGAAATAAGAAAGCCTCACCCACTGAGACAAAGGCCCAGAGACGTAGGCGAGATTGACGAACTCCGTTATCACATTGATGTTATTATTTTTTGTTGTTTTATGCTTCATTTCAATTCTGTACATGTTTATATGGTTGTCACATTTCTTCTATACTTCTTCCTCTTTCTTTAATCTTCCTAATTGGTTAATCAACGCATGCTTAATAACTCAACCATAATCATGTAAAAGACCTTTTCGGATCAAGTGGTATCCAATCTAGTTGACGTTTGGATTGAGTTTTGCATGTTAACCAGGGAAAAGATACTTCATGGTGAAGGTGAGCTTGTTGAAGAGAATCCATTGATTGGATTGAGAAAAAGAACTTCTCAAAGCAAGAAGATGGCATCGGAAGAGGGACTTTCTCAGGATGAGAAAGCGTATTGAAAATTTTTCTTTGCTATGTCGGAGATGATGAAGGTTTTGTACGAGGATTACTTGGAATGGAAGCGACCGGTTCTTGGTGAATATTCAAAGGGAAAAAGTGAAGAAGGAGAGTATCCTTCTCAAATTCCTCCTTCGCCTCCATCATCACCTCCTTCTTCTCCTTCTTCTTCAAGTTCAAGTTCTAAATCCAATGCAAAGAAACATGTCCTTAAACATAAGAATGAAATTCCTTTACTAAAACTTGATGTTAAATTCGAATTACCCATGTATGATGGCGAAGTTAATGTAGAAAGACTTGACAATTGGGTAGATGGAGGTTTATTACAGTGTGCAACAGATCAAGGATGAGACCACACAAATCAAGTTGGCATCATTGAGACTTGCAGGCACAACACTCATATGGTGGAAAAGCAAGTTGCAAAATGGAACACAGCAAGTGGGTAATGTATTTCCATCATGGAAAAGTTTCATTTCTGCACTTAGAAAGCAATTATATCCTTTAGGTTATAAATAAAAAGTGTTGATTGAATGACAAGCTTTAAAACTAAGAAAATGACAGACAGTGCAAGATTACACAGATGGATTTCGTAAAATGGCATTGATGTTAGATATTCCTTTACATACCCAAGAAACTCTTATGAATTATATAGGAGGTTTACCTGGACATATTCGAAATATTGTATTCATGTTTGGACCAACTAATCTTGATGAGGTTTTTGTTCAAGTGACATACATTGAAGTAGGGAAAACAAGTGTTGGTGTATTAGGGGAATCGTCTTCAAGGAAAGAGGACAAAAGGAAGTGGCATGGAAAGAAGTCAAATGTAGTGATGATAAAGGAAGAGAATCCCTCTTGCAAGAATTGCAAGAAAGAGAGGCATGATGAGGACCGTTGTTGGAAATTGCATCTCGAGAATAGGCCAAAGTGGTTCAAGGAAAATAAATGGAGGAAAACAGTTGCTGTGACAACACGACCCACATACTTAGGATCTGATTCAGGTGATGAATCTAAGGTCTCATTGGTTGGTATGATAGGTAAAATTAGTGAAGGACTTGATTGTATAAGTAACTTGTTTCATATCAGGGTCATCATGAGGCACACTAAGGTCGATACATTGATAGATAGTGGATCTCAATCTAAAAAAAACACATATGCATCATAATCCCTACACACTTAAATGGATAAGAAAAAATCATCAAATGCACATATCAAAGTAGTGCACATTAAAATTTGCAATTTCGTCTAAGTATGTGAATGAGGTAACATGTGATGTTGTGCCACTAAGTGAATGTGGAATGGTCTTAGGTAGTCCATACTTATATGATCGTAAAGAAATCTTTTACAGGACAAAGAATCAATATCATCTAATCAAAGAAGGTCAAGAATATGTGGTTCATGCTCATTATGTAAAGACAAATAAAACTCTTCAAAACATGGAACAATTAAAGAAGGCAGTTCAAGCAAGAAACACACCTATAATTGTTTTAAATCAAGTGACCGATCTTAAGCAAGAACAAGATATGATTGTAGAATGGAAAATCAATCACAGTTTGCTTCAAGATAAGCTTATGTCGTGCAAATATTACAAACATATCAGCTCATTTGCAGTCGTATTTTTTTATGTTGTCATTAGTAATGTTTTCTACATGGATGATAGTGGCTTCAGTAAGATGTGACAGGGTTCAAATGGCTAACAATATGTTTTCAGTTGTCATGATTGTGTTACAGTTGATCTTGATGAGACAGGTGCACATGACAGAGTTCAATGACAGGGAACAAGTCGGGTGGCCTATCCTGAGCTTGATGACTGGTCAGTAACCTTTTGGGGACCAAAAGGTCCTTTAGTGGGGAGGTGTGATCCATATTCAGATCCAGGAGCTTGATGGGGCTCAGAAAGACCTAAAAATAAAAGTTCTCAAAATGGATTCAAAATGAATGTGTGCGTAAGCGTCGTCGATATGAACCCAACACAACTTGAATGGGCTCAAACATACGTCGTATGCTCAAGTTATGGAAATCTGTTCGTTTTGCCAAATAGACAAAAACTCAATAGGCAAAAAGTCAATGCTGACGTCATCATGACATCATCATGCTGATGTAGCATTGAGACATGTGGTAGCGCAGCAGCATGCTAACTGGGAAGATGATAGATGTGGTCCAATCTTTTTTTGACAAGTGGCACAATTGTGGACTAGTGAAAGGGTACCACATGGCCGAGACGTGGGCTGCCACGTGACACCCCATCATTTGTTGGTTGGATAAATTTTTTTAGCTTCGTGGGATTCGACCACATGACCTCTTGGTAGGGGAAGTGTTTTGGATAGGTCGAATACCAATGTGCCATGGTATAACTTGTTATAACAATTCCACTTTATAATATATAAAGTGGCTTTAATGAATGAGCGGAGGCGAAAGGGGGCTGGGGCCTAGCCCCAACCCGCGGGTTTATTGTTCCACATAACCACATCATATGTGGGGGGCGCTACACTCCACAGATCAGTTATAGGCACAAGGACCATGGTCCAATGCTCCACATTCCACCATATGACTCGGGCGGTAACCACCTGTTGGGCATGTATTTCGGACCCGCGGTCCTATTGTTTAATGCCATGTGACCAAGACTTGCGGGGTAAGGGCCAGCGTGCAACCCTTAAGGGTTGTCGCTTGGTCATATCATACCATTTGACCTTGTATTTAGGAGCACGTGCCCAGGTCAAAGGGGCTTAGCCCAATTTTAGTTATAAAGTGAGTTTGTACTATATTATATGGATTTTATATTGATTTTAGGCCTGTTTTTGGAGATTTTTGGCCATTATTGGGGGATATTGGGCCCTTTTTTAAGGCCAGATCTTGGGGGAAAGTTGGGATATGGTTACCAACTTCATATCTATATAAACCAAGCCTTATGGAGTCCATGAGAGGATATTCAAAGTAGGTTTATGTTGAAGATTTTCCAAGCCAAAGCCATTTTTTATGCAGGGAATCTGTTGAAGAGTGCACCTTTGCAGGCCATTTCTGGGAGCTCCGGTCATCCGATTTGAGTGTTGTTTCTTATGTTGGGTTCTATAGATCTGGTAGAACAATACTAGATTAGTTTTGTAACCTTATGGCACAGTTGTTATGTACTTATTGAGATTTGAACAGAAATAAGAATGTCTCACCCACAGAGACAAAGACCCGAAGACATAGGCGAGATTGCTGAACTCCATTATCATATTGTTGTTATGGTTTGTTGTTGGTTTATGCTTCATTTTAGTTCTGTACATGTTTATATGGCTATCACATTTCTTCTATACTTCTTCCTCTTTCTTTAATCTTCCTAATTGGTTAATCAACACATGCTTAATAACTCAACCATAGTCATGTAAAAGATCTTTTCGGATCCAAAAAGATCTTTTACACGACTATGGTTGAGTTATTAAGCATGTGTTGATTAACCAATTAGGAAGATTAAAGAAAGAGGAAGAAGTATAGAATAAATGTGAAAGCCATATAAACATGTACAAAATTGAAATGAAGCATAAAACATCAAGAAACCATAACACCAATGTGATAACGGAGTTCGACAATCTCACCTACATCTTCGGGCCTTTGTCTCAACGGGTGAGGCTTTCTTATTTCTGTTGAAATCTCAATAAGCACATAACAACAGTGCCATAAGGTTAAAAAAATAATCCGGTATTGTTCTACCAGATCTCTAGAACCCAACAGAAGAAACGACACTCAAATCGGATGATCAGAGCTCCCATAAATGGCCCACAAAGGTGCGCTCTTCAACAACTCCCCTGCATAAAAATGTCTTTGGCTTGGAAAATATTCAGCATAAACCTTCTCTGAATCTCCTCTCCTGACCTCAAGAAGGCATTTTTTATATAGATCTAAAGTTGGTATCCATATCCCAACTTCTCCCCAAGATCTGGCCTCAAAAAGGGCCCAATATCCCCAAATATTGGCCAAAACTCTCAAAAAACAGGCCTAAAATCAATATAAAATCCATATAATATAGTGCAAACCCAATTTATAACTAAAATTGGGCTAAGCCCCTTTGACCTAGGCACACACTCCTAAATATAAGGTCATATGGTATGATATGGCCAAGCGCCAGCCCTTACCCCACAAGTCTCGGTCACATGGTATTAAACAATAGGACCGCGGGTCTGAAATATGCACCCAACAGGTGGTTACCGCCT
>ML777475.1:335597-356343 GCA_009831015.1 Picea engelmannii
CCCCCCCCCCCCCCCCGGCGCATATGTTGTGGTTATGTGGAACAATGAACCCACAGGCTAGGCTAGGCCCCAACCCCCTTCCGCCTCCGCTCATTCATTAAAGCCACTTTATATATTATAAAGTGGACTTGTTATAACAAGTTCCACCATGGCACATTGGTATTCAACCTATCCAAAACACTTCCCCTACCAAGAGGTCATGCGGTCGAATCCCACGAAGCTCAAATATTTTATCCAACCAACAAATGATGGGGTGCCACGTGGAAACCCATGTCTGGGCCACTTGGCACCCTTTCACTGGTCCACAATTGTGCCACTTGTTAAAACATGATTGGAACACATCTATCATCTGCCCAGTCAGCATGATGTTGTGATGTCACGTGTCTCAATGCTACATCAACATGATGACGTCATGCTGACGTTAGCATTGACTTTTTGCTTGTTTGGCAAAATGAACAGATCGCCATAAATTGAGAATACGATGTCTATTTGAGCCTATTCAAGTTTCATTAGGTTTGTATCGATGAGGCCTACACACATGTCCGTTTTGAAGACATTTTGAGAATTTCAATTTTTAGGCTTTTTTGAGCCCCATCAAGCTCCTGGATTCGAATCTAGATCACACCTACCCACTAAAGGACCCTTTGTTCCCCAAAAGGTTATTGACCAGTCATCAAGATCAGGATAGGCCACCCGACTTGTTTCTTGTCTTTGAACTCTGTCCTATGCACCTGTCTCATCAAGATCAACTGTAACACAATCATGACAACTGACAACATATTGTTAGCCATTTGAACCCTGTCACAACTTACTAAAGCCACTATCATCCATGTAGACAACATTACTAATGACAGCATAAAAAATACGATTGCAAATGAGTTGATATGTTTGTAATATTTGCACAACATAAGATTATCTTGAAGCAAACTGTGATTGATTTTCCATTCTACAATCATATCATGTTCTTGATTAAGATTGATCACTTCATTTGAAACGATTATAGGTGTGTTTCTTGCTTGAACTGCCTTCTTTAATTGTGCCATGGTTTAAAGAGTTTTATTTGCCTCTACATGATGAGCATGAACCACATATTCTTGACCCGCTTTGATTAGATGATATTGATTATTTGTCCTGTAGAAGATTGATTTACGATCATATAAGTATGGACTACCTAAGACCATTCCACATTCACTTAGTGGCACCACATCACATGTTACCTTGTCCACATACTTAAATGAAATTGCAAATTTTAATGTGCACTGCTTTCATATGTGCATTTGATGATTGTTGTTTATCCATTTAAGTGTGTAGGGATTATGATGCATATGTGTTTTTAACCTCAATTTCTTAACCAATTCCTCATAAATTAAGTTAGATTGAGATCTACTATCTATCAATGTATCGACCTTAGTGTGCCTCATGATGACCCTGATATGAAAAAGTTACTTCTACAATCAAGTCCTTCACCAATTTTACCTGTCATAACCACCAATGAAACCTTAGATTCGTCACCTGAATTCGATCCCAAGTCTGTGGGTCGTGTTGTCGCAACAACTGTTTGCCTCCCTTTCTTTTCCTTGAACCACGTTGGCCTCTTATCGGGATGCAATTGCCAACAATGGTCCTCATCATGCCCCTCTTTCTTGTAATGCTTGCAGGAGGGATTCTCTTCCTTTTTCGTCACTGCATTTGACTTCTTGCCATGCCACTTCCTTTTGTCCTCTTTCATTGAAGACGATTCCATTGATACAACAACCCCTGTTTTCCCTGCTTCAATGTATGTCTCTTGAACAGAAACCTCATCAAGATTAGTTGGTCCAAATATGAATACAATATTTCAAATATGTGCAGGTAAACCTCCTATATACTTCAAAAGAGTTTCTTGGGTATGTAAAGGAATATCTAACATCAATGCCATTTTATGAAAGCCATTTGTGTAATCTTTCACTATCTGTCATTTTCTTAGTTTTAAAGATTTCCATTAAATTAACGCTTTTTCTTTATAACCCAAAGGATATAATTATTTTCTAGGTGCATAAATGAAACTTTTCCATGATGGAAATACATTACCCACTTGTTGCGTTCCATTTTGCAACTTGCTTTTCCACCAGATGAGTGATGTGCCTGCAAGTCTCAATGATGCCAACTTGATTTGTCTGGCCTCATCCTTGATCTGTTGCACACAACAATAAACCTCCATCTGTCCGACCCAATTGTCAAGTCTTTCTGCATTAACTTCACTATCATACATGGGTAATTCAAATTTAACATCAAGTTTTAGTAAAGGCATTTCATTCTTATGTTTATGGACATGTTTCTTTGCATTGGATTTAGAACTTGAACTTGAAGAAGAAGGAGGAGAAGGAGGTGATGATGGAGGCGAAGGAGGAATTTGAGGAGGATCCTCTCCTTCTTCACTTTTTCCCTTTGAAGATTCACCAAGAACTAGTCTCTTCCATTCCAAGTAATCCTCGTACAAAACCTTCATCATCTCCGGCATAGCAAAGAAAGTTTTTCGAAACTCTTTCTCATCCTAAGAAAGTCCCTCTTTTGTTGCCATCTTCTCACTTTGAGAAGTTCTCATTCTCAATCCAATCAATGGATTCTCTTCAACAAGCTCACCTTCACCACAAAGTATTTTTTCCATGGTTAACATGCAAAACTCAATCCAAACGTCAACTAGCTTTGATACCACTTGATCCGAAAATATATTTTACACGACTATGGTTGAGTTGTTAAGCATGTGTTAATTAACCAATTAGGAAGCTTAAAGAAAGAGGAAGAAGTATAGAAGAAATGTGACAACCATATAAACATGTACATAACTGAAATGAAGCATAAAACAACAACAAACCATAACACCAATGTGATAACGGAGTTCGACAATCTCTCCTACGTCTTCGAGCCTTTGTCTCAGTGGGTGAGGCTTTCTTATTTATATTCAAAGCTCAATAAGTACATAACAATAGTGCCATAAGGTTAAAAAAATGATCTGGTATTGTTCTACCAGATCTCTAGAACCCAACAGAAGAAACGACACTCAAATCAGATGATCGGAGCTCCCATAAATGGCCCACAGAGGTGTGCTCTTCATTAACTTCCCTACATAAAAATGGCTTTGGCTTGGCAAATATTCAACATAAAACTGCTCTGAATCTCCTCTTCCGGCCTCAAGAAGGCTTGGTTTATATAGATCTGAAGTTGGTAACCATCTCCCAACTTCCCCCCAAGATCTGGCCTCAAAAAGGGCCCAATATCCCCCAATATTGGCCAAAACTCTCCAAAAGAAGGCCTAAAATCAATATAAAATCCATATAAAATAGTGCAAACCCACTTTATAATTGAAATTGGGCTAAGCCCCTCTGACTTGGGCACATGCTCTTAAATACAAGGTCATATGGTATAATATGGCCAAGCGCCAACCCCTAAGGGTTGCGCGCTGACCCTTACCCCGCAAGTCTCGGTCACATGGTATTAAACAATAGGACCACGAGTCCGAAATATGCACCCAATAGGTGGTTACCGTCCGATTCATATGGTAGAACGTGGAGTATTGGACCGTGGTCCCCGCACTGGTCATCGATCCATGGAGTGTAGCACCCCTTGCATATGTTGTGGTAATGTGGAACAATAAACCCGCGGGCTGGGGCTAGGCCCCAGCCCCCTTCCACCTCCGCTCATAATGTTTTCTCCTTTTCTGTTGGCCAATAAATTGACTCTAGCTATGGCCCTTTTGATAAGTATTAAGCATTGATTATGATGTTTAATAGCTACATGAAAGTAAGCTTAACTGAAAACTTAGCATATGGTAATACATCATGAAGGAATGCATCTCCACTAAAACGAACAAGGAATTCCTAAAACATTTCTAATCTAAATCTATTTATGAATATCAAAAGGAAAACACAGTGGACAAAATAAAGAGTAAATATGCCCATGAACTTCAGAATTTTCAAAGCAGTGTTTACAAATTATAAAATTGCAAATAATTGCCAAAATATTGGTGTGATTATGTAGAGCTTTGGCATGGACAACACAGGGGAAGCAGTATACCATCAACAACCATTCTATTACAAGTTATTTGTTGTAACATAAAAATTCATTTCCAAGAACTCTATACATGTATATAGCTATCCTATAACTCCACTCACAAATCTTGGTCACTGCATCCAATTGTCGTTGGACAACCTTACAACCTTATCATTGAGACCAAATCTGATAACGGTCCCAAGAGTTTGAGACAAGCTCGTCTTTCATCTTTAACATGTTTCTAGAACAAGTGAGCATTTTTATAATTGACCTGCCATCTAACAAACCAATATAGAAACTTGTGAAACCTTCCAAATCTGCCAGGCTGGGCCAATAATAAGAAAATGAATAATGGGGTCCATAAACCTAGTTCTTTAAGTGTCTAATTCAAATACAAAGATGAATGGTGGAAAATGGAGTCTAATGTAAGTGATATAATGTAGATAGCGTGCATTTTCCAGTGTAACGACTTATATAAGAAGAAGAAGAAGAAGTAATTTTAACATCCACGAAGCTAACAATAGCCTATGGGATAGACCGCCTCACACACTGATTTCAGCAGTTCAACCCTTTTCCTGTTCAACTTGATGATGAGCTCCCCTAATTTCTCCACTGTCCCCTCGCTGAATAAGTCATTCCAAGAGCTAGATGTCAATATATTTATATAGTTTTCCCTGCTGTCTTTGAAAGCTTCACACTCTAAAATGAAATGTTTTTCTGTTTCCACTTTTCTGGAGGTGTAGAACACACACACCCTTTCTTCCCAAGCTTCTTTTGGTCTTTTCCAGCTCCCGGTTTCACAACATAGTTGATGGGAATTGGTTCTTAATTGGGCAATGAGAATTTTGGCTCTCGAAGATATATTGGCCCCGATGTACGCTTTTTGATGATGATTATATGTGGGGTTAAACTCTTCAATATAGTACTCTTTATTTCTCCCGAGCCCTTTATCACAAGTTCGCTTGTGGAACCTATCAATAACAAAAGCCTTTATCTCTTTATTGTTCGTAGGGCACTTATTCAAGTGGATATCCCATTTACTAATCCATTTAATATTTTGTCTCATCCACATCTTCTTCCTTTTTCACAATATGTCATTAAAGATGACCTTAGGCTACCAACTGTCTTCCATTTTCTCAATTTTTTTTAGATATATTATGAGATGCACCATAGAAATTGCTTCAATAGGAGCAACCCCCATTTCACTCAGCATGATATCATAAGGGACTGAACTTTTATTTTTAAACTTGTTTGTGATCAAGCGTTTTTTAATCTTCTCAATTTGTTTCCATTGTAAGTCAGATGTGTTGTTGGCCCACACTTCAAAACCATATAGAACCACCGGGATCACTAAAATCCCAAAGAGAGTTTTCATAGTCTTCCAATCCCATAGCTATGATTCTCTGCATATGTTTTGAAAATCATAGAATGCTTTCCAACCTCCCAAAGTTCATTTCTTTCTACAACATTCCCAACTTAGATTTTTGTTGAAGTCAATTCTGAAGTATTTGTAATCTGTCACTTCTTCAAGAGTGTTTCCTTCAAAGTAGAGCTTAGATAATGATGAACTCTAAAAAGGATACTAGAGCTTCGCTTATCTTGACACACAACACACTTCATTTTGACCTGTATAACATTCTAAATACTGAAAAATTTCTTGAATAAGGAAGTATTTGTCTTTGTCTTTGTGTTTGATAAATGAAACAATTTTCTATTTTCCATTCTCTTCATTGGTTTTGCAAGGATTGACCTGAGTAATCCTTTTGTAATATACCCTTGGTTCCATTTGATTTGACAACTTTGATGCTTGTGCACTATAAAATGAAGCACACTTTTCCCATCTAGAATGTTACTTTTACATTACATGACAAATGCCTCTTAATTTGTGAAGTTCTTTTCTTCTTTTCTTTAATGTTTGTTAAGTGCTTTGGTTATTGAGTAGTTCTATTTTTTCATGCATTTGCTTATGCACATTGATATTGAGCTTACTTGATAATTAGATTTGGCAGAATATTGGCCCCCTCTCATAATTACTGATTTGATTATTTGTACCTAGTTAGGTTAAGTTCCTGGGACATGAACATGATTATATTGAGTTATCTACATTATTTTTCTTATTTTTATTGAAAGATAATGTTGTAATGACCAAACATGGGTCCAATTTTTCTTTGGGCGATCAATGGATTTCATGTCAACAAAACAATTTCTTCTTCCCACACAGGCCAATCACAAGAATAAAACATTATTTAAAGTTGAACATTGGTAAAAGTGATCCTTCTCATTGCTACAATGGCCATTTTTCTATGGAAGCCCTTGGATTCTAAATACTGAAATTTTTCTTGAATAAGGAAGTTTTTGTCGTTGTGTCTAATAAATGTAGCTATTTTCTATTTTCCGTTACTTTCATGGGTTTTGCGAGGATTGAACTCACTGGAAAATTCAAACCATGGTAGTAGGGAGCAAGCCTTTTGTAGTATACCCTTAGTTCCATCTAATTTGACAACTTTGGTGCTTGTGCACTGTAAAAAAAAGAAGATTTTTCCCATCCAAAATGTTACTTATCACTAGGAAACATACCCAAGTAGGCACCGAATAAACTAAGGAAGTCATGTTTCACCTACCTATGTAAAGGAAATAGATAATAGGGGGGACATTCACTTATTAGGTGGGAAGTACTTTCCGATCCAAAGGTTTTTGGAAATTGGGGGAATAAAGAATTTGGGACTTTTCTTGAGAGCTTTGGTAGCTAAGGGAAGATGGGATTTGATCACTAAGAAGGGCCTTTGGTAGGAGATACTTCATCCAAAATATATTGCACAATTGGTATGTGCATGTATCAAATTTAGAGAGAAAGGAAACTGTTTACAATGGGGGTCGACCCAAACAATGTATTTTATTCTATTAAACTAGGCTATTTGACATACTTTTTAGGGATAGAGGGCAAGGTCCACAAGTCATGGTGATAAAATATATGGAAATCAAAGTGTCCCAAAAACTAAGGTGTTCATATGGCTATCTTTAAATAATTCAAACTTGACATGGGATAATTTGCAATGTAGAGGATGGGAGGGGCCTATGATATGCTCATTTCTCAAAATAGTGAAATAAATAGATTGTATATTTATACATAGTCATTTCCCCAATGAGATGTGAAGTGTGAAAATAAGACTATTAAGGCATGGGAAGTCCTAGGAGGGGCAAGACTTATCCAAATCCTTGGAGAACTTGATCAACTCAACAAAGAACAAGGACCAAGCTTTATCCCTTTTGATCATCTAGTCAATATGGTTAGTGCACAATGACTCCATATTTTGGGCTAAATTTCCCATCTCAAGAAGATTTTTTAATCAATTAAAGGTCAATCTACTAGTAAGAATAGTTATATGGAAAGGAAGTTTCTCTTGAATTTTAAAAACATCTTGTAGAGATCTATCTCAAACTCAAGTATTTTTGAACAATGCAACCAAGGACAACCCCAAGTTGTGTGGAGTAGGAGGGTGGATCCTTCTCCAAAAAAACATAAGGATCACCTTTAAACTAGGCCTGGGAAGGGGCACAAACAATTTTGTAGAATTAATGGCATCAAACATGTTACTATATTTGGCCTTGAAGAGAGGTATCAGAGCTAGATGTATATGGATATTTCAAAGTAATTATAAGCTAGCTACAAGTACCATGTATGTTAACAACATTGATCACTAGGTAAGGATGGGAAAGACAAATAATATAATGACCAGATCAATAACATATCTTTCACTCATTTTTATAGAGAACTGAATGCAGAAGCATACTCTTTAGCAAAGGTAACAATGGATCTAGGAGAAGGAATATTGGACATAGTAGAAGCCCCATAGAGATGTTTGGGCTGCTCCTCTTCTAGGTATCAATAAGTGAAAACGAACCAATCATTATGAAGGATAGTATTGTTCTTTTTTTAAGAACAAAGGTTCATGATGGCTTTGGTAAAATATGATTCACTATTTCTGGCACGAGAGATAGTTGGGGAAAATTGTTGGAAACCTTGACAAAAGGAGGTGAAGATGAAATTCCATTGCAAGTCAACTTTAATTGTGTTGAAATAATGACCAGAAAGATATAATTAAATTTTTCCATAATTATCTTCTTTGTCTTAACATTAAATATGATTTTAGAGAAGCTAATTAGTCACCAATCATGGTCTAGAGATGATGCACTTCATATAATGAATAATTTTATGAATTTCATGAAGTTCCATATGGTTTACCATTGGTTGTCACATTGAGATTTTATTTTGCAGTGAAGAAGATGATGAATGATATAGAACCTATGTGACGTCTTTAGTATGTGAGACAATAGAGTCAATAACATGTATTTTTAGTGACAAGATAACGACACTAACAAAAAACCATATGGTGGTCTAAAATAATAGATTACTCACAATATCAAGAAGATTGGAAGTGTTAAAGACATTAAGGATTTGAGATATAAAATTCCTAGAAGAGTGTTGAAATTTCTTTTATAGTGCATATTTCATAATGAATGGGTGAGATGGTGATAAGTAAAGAGGGAAACCCTGAAATTCTAGGCACACCAATTGATTCTACTTTGTTAAAGTTTGGATTGTCTGGGTGGAAAATTTGTTAGACACTAAAGTGAATCTCGAATAATAAAAAAATGAGTCTTTTTAACTCTATGATGAAAATAACGATTGTCATGGCAACACTTCTTAATGGAAAAATTCAATCTTATTGATGGGATGCCTTGAAAATTATCCAAAAAAAAATGTGTAAAAAGTTTATATATGCTATTGAAAGTGTTTTTGCAATGGATGGAGCAAGAAGTAGTTATCCTATGAATATCATTAGTGGTTTTTTTATTGAATATCTTCAAACTATCTACCTTGATTTTATAGTATTGGACAATAATTCTTATCCATAAAAAAATACCACCCAAAGAGTTGGTTTAGGTTATACATGTATTGTATTGATCTTATTGGCATAAAGGATCTTGTGCATCCTACCTTGATTTTATAGTATTGGACAATAATTCGTATCCATAAAAAAATACCACCCAAAGAGTTGGTTTAGGTTATACATGTATTGTATTGATCTTATTGGCATAAAGGATCTTGTGCATCTTAGAGTCAAAGAAGTTGTTTCAATTTGTATAACTCTATGTATTATAGTGATAGTGGTTACTAGGGATAATATAAACACAACAAAAGTAATTTCAACAAAATGTGGTATCTTAAGAGATGATGGTATGGAAATAGAAGGACCTAATTTTTGTGAAAATAACTCAGATGAGATGAGTATGCTATTAACAAAAAATATAGCATATTTTTATTTCCTAAGATGCTACTTTATTGTGACAAATTGAAGTTGAAAACTTTTTTGGTTTAGAATATTATTGAAATGGTAAACTTCTTTTTATTTTGTAAAAGATACCTTATGAGTGTAGGTCATGGAAAGATCTTTTCCATTGGACAAGCATAAGCATATCTTGGGGATAAAATCATGCACAACTTTGGGAAATTCATTATTATCGCTGGTGATGGCACAAATGATGCACGAACTTTGCGAGAAACACCAAGATTTGTGATAATTGAATTGCATTGGAAAGTTGAACAACCTTAAGTGGGATAGATTGTTATTGAATGAATAAATATATCTTACTAGTTGTTATCCAACCAAAGAAATGAAGGGAAGAGATTGAGTTATTGGAAGAGTAAAAGGTATTTTTGGACCTCTAGTGCCACTACTAGGCTTGTTATCTTACCGAGCTACTGGGTTGTTTGGCGAATAATCCATGAACCACGCCTCTTTCTATGGGTTAGGTTGATAATAAGTCTCTTTACCACCCTGTGCAAAGCTAAATCAACATCGAGTAAAAATATCATTGAACTTGATCATCAAGTTAATGGGTTTTCTTTCACTTGAGGAGTGATCAATCATAATAGTTAACTAACACTCATGATTGCTCTAACAATAAATTTAGTCAAATTGCTCACTCAATCAATAGTAAGGTGTTGATGAGGGGTAAGAGATCAAGATTGATTGATCAACAACCTTGATCACACATTGATGTGCTCAAAAGATGTTGTTCTTGAGTGTAACTAACATGAGTTCAAGTGAACATGAGAGTTCACAGTAACTCTTGATGATTGTTGATGATTGTTGATGATTGAGTAATCAACAATCATTAACATGTTCTTTATCAATTAATGTTACTCTTGATCAATCAATCATCTTGATGATATATTACTACTCATTAAGTGCATGCGAGGAGTCACTCAACACATTTTATTTTAATCATCAAAGTACCTTACCTTCCACTAGCCATCGAGAATAAATAGAGCATGATAATAAATTGTTTGAAGAAGAGCACATATCAGTTGAGAGGAAAATGGATCCTTAGAACTAGAGCTACTTATGCTCATTGTTATTTTCTATAGTAAAGGTCTCCCCCATTGAATATGGAAATGCTCTCAAGTTAAAAAAACCATTGATTGGAACTCCTTAAAACAAGATTTTGAATGAATCAAATCAGAGGGTAGAGAAAGAAAGAAATGAAATTAGTATTTTTTCTTGTTCATTAGTATATGTATTCATCCACTGATCATGTATAAGTCCAACCTATCTAATGGGTAAAGATAAATTTTCCATAAGATTTGTTCACTCTTGAGTAGAGTTCTTTCGTCCATTGCTCCATAATGGAATAATCTACATTATTATATTAGATGTATGGGGAGGAAGGAGATTCATAGCATTTTTAAAACTAACCCCATATGAACTACTCCTTTTAGATAGACAAATTGAGCACAAGTCATATGAAGAGTTTGATGAATGAATGGATGAATAGTACAATGAATTTTTCAAATGTAGAAGAAAGAAACTTAATGATGGGGGGTTAGTTTCATTCTCATCTAATTGATCTTGAATCATGGCCAATAATTATCTTATCATAGCATAATCATTGTTTTCTTTTGATTGCCTAGTATGATATAGGGGGTCTTCAAGACCAGCCAAATATCCCTCACTTATTAACATATCAAATAAGAAAAGATCTCAAAAGGAATGGATGGACAAGTCCTGTAATAATGAGTCTTCAATATTTTTAAATCAAACCATGGATTTCTTGATCTTCCATAGGTTCCAATCCATCTCTTGTCTTAGAACTGTTTCTTCACAAATTCAACTATTCATCAATTTTGTGTTTGCTTTGTGACATCAAGAATGAAATGGTGTGTGCATACCTCCAGACATTTCCAAAATATTATGCTACTATTGAATGGTACTCTACTATGAAAATACTCTGATCTGAATACCCTCAAATGCTACCAATAAATCATGGTGTGTACATACCTCCAGACGCTGCCAAAGTATCATGCTACTACTCAATGTTGCTTTGATCTACCAATACCTTTATCTGAATACCCTCCAGACATTGCCAATAAATTGTGCTCAATGGTGCTCAACTCTGCCAAGAAATCGTGCTCTACTCAATGGTGTTAAGTTTTCATTCAAATACCTAATTCCCATACTATGAAATTGGGGGAAACGAAAGCATGAAGCCTAATTTATACCAAATGGGGAGGGGAAAATAGTTACTAGAAATCCTCATTTTTTTGGAATTTGGGCGAATAAAAGGTTGCAGCTCCAAATTTGAAGGGAAAAAAAAAATCCCCATATCCCTCATAAATAAGTTTGGGCTAACCCTTTATACACAATTGTTTTAAAATAAATTGGGGGTGAATGATAAAAAAACATTACAACTCAACAAATTCACCCAATCAAAATTTGGAACCCCCTAATTTTTCCCATGAGCAAATTTTTTCCCCTAAAATTTTCCTTGGCTCTATCATATGGTGCATTCAAGTACATGAGTACTAGGTAGTAACTCTTCTTCATTGATATTTTAGTGTGTTACATTAGGGATGCTACTAGTTACAACAGTCTGTAACTTCTCTTTGGATTCTTAGCACTCAAAAGCAACATATGGTCATGGTTGTTACTTTGGAATAAAGTTACTAAATGTTACATAGCTTTTGTTTCAATCCCCTATATGGCATGTGTCAACAAATGTCTAGTTAATATAGAATCCACTTAGTGGAATACCCATCTATGGTTGTATACATTGTTGTTGTTGTAGCTCCTCGTGATCATCTACATGGTGGCTCTTATTCACTACAATTTCTTCTAGAAAATAATGGATGGTGGTGGAGGGCCTTTGAACTTTGGAGTTAGCTTTCTCATTGAAATAATGGCATGTGGGTAGTAACTCTTAACATGGGCATATTTTAACAATGGTCATAAATGTAAATTCATAGAGAATTTCTACCATGTAGTCAACTATTCATTCAACATGAGGAGAGATTCCCACTAAATTGGTATAACCATGGTAGTTTTTTAGCTATCAACCGCATCTCTAAATTATTTGAAAATTACACCGAAACCCAAGGCACCAAGCAATGTATGGAAGGGCTTCCATCTCCAATGGTGTCTACTAGGATTAAAATAATGGGTGGAAGCAACAAGGATGTCTAAATGGGAGTGCAACAAGATGTCAGTTTATTTTGACTTTGATTCTTGCAAGAAACATTTAAATATTAGTTATGATGCCACATAATATGAATATTGTAGCGAGGGAGGGATTTATTGATAGCCCCAGTGTTCCCCATGTCATAGAAGAGTAAACTATTTCTATATAAGTGCATCTTTTTTGTTCTTGTTCCCCATGTCATGGAAGAGTAAAATATTTCTATATAAGTGCATATTTTTTGTTCCTTTCTTCTTGCCAAATACATCCTCTCTCTATTGTTTCTTAGAAAAATATTTCAACTAACAACTTGTTTCTAATTTTAATGAATTTCATAAGCTATAAGTAGCAATGATGAGTAGAGAATAATTTACAATTCAAACTCATATGATAATATTTCTATGCTAATCTTTAACGAGGAGGTGCCAAAAAGGTAGTTTTCTTAGCTCCCATCAAGTATGCTCATAAGTTTGTTGTTGGGGTTAATGAGCACCAATACAATTCTAATTTGAACACCATTTCAAATGCAAGTTGCATGACTAACTGCTTGGGTTCTTTGGAAAAGGTTTGAACTTTACAATTATATTTTTATGAAAGTTGTTACAACTTTAATTGTATATGTATTTGTTATTTGGAAAATGTTTGAACTTTGCAATTATATTTTTATGAAAGTTGTTACAACTTTAATTGTCTATGTATTTGTTTGAGAATAACCACACCTTCTTGGGGAAGAACTTCTACATGAGTAGAGAATGAATTCTTTCATTTTCTAGCAAGTGATTAATGACAAGTTTGGCACTATTAAAGGCTATGACAATTATAGCTACCATCTATTTGAATAAAACTCTATATAATCACTCCTTTGATTAGTGTTATCACCTTTGTAATTTTTTGTTTCAAGCCGTCTAGAACGTGTGTTTATTTCTAGTTTGTGTCTAAACACTAACTCAAAAGACGTTGGATGGACCATCAAACATAGACTGGCGAGGTGGTAGATGAGTTAGTTTCAGCATGATCCCTAGAAGTACATGAGAAACTAAAGTAGGAAGGCAATTCATCCATGTTGATTATCATTTGCCTAAACATTTTATAGAGTTAATTTGATTGATTCTCTCAAGGTTCCACACATAATTCCTAGGGTTGTTTTCCTTTTTAGCTAAAATAAATATTATCAAATTGATCTTAAATAAAATTGCTTAAATTTTGTCTACATGTTTAAATTACCTCAAGGGAGTCCTAAGAAACCTTAAATGTATTACCTTGGTTAGAAGTTAAGATTGTGAATCCTAGTATGACCACGACCTTACTTGAACAAATATCCATAAGACCGCCACCTCAATGTTTCCCTCATCTTATTATCTTTACTTTCACCAATATCCATCAAGGCTAACTATTTTTGGAAAACTATTATCCATAAGACCACCACCTCAATGTTTCCCTCATCTTATTATCTTTACTTTCACCAATATCCATCAAGGCTAACTATTTTTGGAAAACTATTGCTTATGATTTTGGTATATCTTCACATTCAATTTAGCTTCTTCCAAAGCTGAGTTACTTTACTTGTTTATCTTTTTTCACTAGGTTTTTTTTAGATCTAGGTGAATTGGTAATTGGTCGGGATTACTTGGACGAGGCCCAGTTTTAATCAAGCTAGCTTCCACTATAAACCCAAGACCTAGTAGAAACCTTATGACTTAGAAATGACTAAGACATTCAGAGACACACCCACGAGGGGGGGTCCCACTCATGGGGGTTTCCTATCCTTCTAATCTTATCACAATGGACCAAGGTCTCATCGAGGATTTGAACCTGAGTGGGAAGAATACAAAACCTACCTCCCAACCATCTCGTCAAACCACCTCAACCTTTCACCAATATTTTGTTAACATCTACTCTTAAAAGAGCACATCAAAATATACAAATAATTATGATACCCTTGATGAAGGAAACCAATAAGCATGAGCCAATTTTTAGATGACATTTGTAGAGTCTATTTTGGGTACTTCTATAGATTTAAAGTCCAACCATTGCGTTCACTACTACTTTTTGATAATAGGAATAACTACAAATTGTTTCTTACATGAAATCTCATTCGGGTTGTACCAATTTTAGTTGCTTTAGCACATAATCACGATGAATGATTTTCTATTTATTTTATTTTAATTTAATAAATGGTTTCATTGGAGGCATATAAGTGACTTTCTCTTGATTATTTTGAATTCACTGTAACTTTACAATGTTGCACGTGTATTATTGCATTTTGTATTTGTTTAGTCTTTGGAAAGTTATTTTCTTATTCTCACGGAATATTATTTTAATTAATTTTAATAATTTTGATAAATAAAATTATTATTTAACGAGGTTTATCCTTTTTAAGTTGTGTATTTTGGTGCAACACTTTGTTGATATTAAACATAGTGGAATATTGCATTTGATCTTGAAGGATACGGTCACAATCCCAAGGGTTCGCTTCTATTTGAAACAGTTTGTCCCGACACCTTGGCAATTGTGTGACACTACCTTGGGGTTGTGATAGATACCCTTTAATTTTGTTACTATGAAACCCTATAGATGGTGGAGCTTGTTCCCTTTATTTCAAGTAATATTATCTATTACTGTATTTCTAAAGGTCGTTGGAAAGGATTTCCTATCTCTTAATGGAGACTTGACTCACATGCCCTTCGAAGTACCCACATTAGATGTTTTAGTTGTTGATCTAACTGTTAGAGTGGAGAAGTCTACTATTGACGATGAGATTAAGGTGGCCATTATGTAAGTAGTCTCACATACCTCAAAAGAAGGATTAATATATACAATAATTAATATGAATGGGACTTGAGGTTGTATAAGTAATTTAAACTGAATATCATACATTTTCTATTTTCTATTGTACGAAGAAATTTGAGGGAAAATTGAAAGGAATTATTGGTTACACAGAGGACACATTTCATTCGAGACAATCGATATGGTGCAAATTCATTTCTAGCCTACTCTTAGTATGCTTTAGTTGTGATACTGGTTGTGACCTGTTCATCGTTTTGGATCAAACATATTTAGCGCAAAAGCTAGAACAACACATAGTGACAATTTTATGGAATTAGTGTCATTGTATGTGTGTGTGTGTGTATGTGTGCGCATGCTTACGTGTTTGGGTAACACCTTTGTGGGATTCCATACCTTAACTTATTTTCTCTAGATGCTATAATTTGGGAAGCTTTCATTTATCTAATCATACTTAAATATACTATAAACCTTTTTGTTCTCTAACATACTTCATTGTGTATCGTTTTTGGTGCATGCTATTTAGAGCTTGGATTTTGTTATTTCTATAGTTAACTCGTAATATATCAATTGTTAGGTGATGATAAAAATTGTAATGAGGTCATAACGTTGGAAAAAATGAGAAAAGTGGATAGAACACAATAGTAGGAGACAAAGGACAAGGTTGTGGATTTACAACAAGGCCAAGCTTCTCGCAACATTTATGATTTTCCTAGCATATTTTTTATTAGATAAACCAAATCCATATATTTTCTTTGCAACAATAACGCCTCATCTACAACCTCGATATTGTTTGGTGTTCTATTTTTTTTCTTCTAAATTATATATCTAAACTTCCTTTTTTTATGATCTCTATCTGATTTCCACATATTATATTAACTTTAGGTAGGTACTTATACCTTTATACCTTCATTGTTATTTATCTTATAGAATTTAAATAAATTGTAATCCTAACTTCTTTCACACTCACTTGTACTCTTCTTTATTCATTATGTGATTTGTGTGTTATTTTATATATTAAGCATTATCATGAACTTTGTAATAGTTATTTAAATGTATTATAGATTTTATTTTTTTAAGTATAATCTGTATCTATGTTTTTACATATAGATATATAAATATGCTTGTATCTATGTTTTTACATACAATTTGAGTGGGCTTAATGGTTAAGAACATGTGTTTCCTCCTAAGAGGTCTCAAGTTCAAATCCAGAGGGGGGTAGGGTATGTATACATCCGTAGACTTTAATAGTCAAATTATTGGGCGGAGGGGGTCCCTTGTCCCACAAACAAGGGGGTCTCATACACCAATTTGGAACGATGTCGGTATGAATTAGACTCTCAAACTCTCTCAACTCTATTATTATTAGTGTTAGAAAAGAGTTGATAAGATTTTTGAATATCTCCTACTTAGTTATTAGTAATTCATTTTTTAATCTAAGTATATCTATATAATATTTCCACAAAGTTTTTGTATATTCGTCTAGATTTAGTTTAGAAAATGATTTTTTTTCTCCACTTATTTTATGGACATTGAAATAAATTTTCATTTACTACAACCTATGATTCGACTTAGCAACGTCCATTTCATATTTATAGGGATTGATATTCACTTTACATTCCATTAATTTTAACATATGCTAGGAATATATGTTTTAAGAGCTTGCATTTTCATTATTTAACTCTTCTTTGTCTTAAAGCTGAGATCCAAGATTTTTATTAAAGATGAAATACTCATGGAATGGTCCAAACTTACTCTCTAAATAATTGGTCAATACTATTATGTTTCTAGAAATATTGAAGTTTTTCACTTACAAAACAAAATTATTTCATTGTCTAATATATTTCCATGTCTAGTTAATAATGCTTCTTCCTTGTACCAATCTCTAAATCCATGAGATGTAATTATTTCGGTATTTTATACCTCTCAAATCTAATAAATGTATATTACAACTATTTTATAAAAGCCTGAGGTGTAATTATCTCGGTATTTTATACCTCCCAAATCTAATAAATGTATATTACAACTATTTTATAAAAGCCTTAAATAAAATAATTTTGATATCAATATTATTTGTAAACTACATTTAATAATTCAATATATAATTTGTTACACCATATTTTAAATATGCAGCAACTACAAATCCAATGAAACTCTACTCTATTTTCCAGTTATTTACTTATATCTAAAACTTAATAATGTTAAAAACATACCTCTTATGTTATTACAACTAACTATGAAAATAAAAATAAAATTATAATAATAAAAGAAAACCACAAAACATTGGATATAAGATTTACTTTGGCAAAAATATGTGAAAAAAAAACTCTAAGTATAAAATAAGGACTATTCCATGCTCAGAAAAACCCCAAGTATAAAATAAGGACTATTCCATGCTCTTATTATTTTCATACTTATAATGCAAGAATTAAAGAAACATAAAAACTCATGGACTATGATATGCTTTTATTATTAGCATACTTAGAATGTAAATTATAGAAACATAATTAGTCACTAGTGCATAAACATTATGATCTGGTGGGACATTACATAATTATTTATTATTGTGATTTTATTTGATATTCCATCCATTTGCAATATTTAATTAAAGAATAGAAAATGATAATAATATGAATAAAATACAATTTTCTCATATTGAATAGAAAATGATATTAATATGAATAAAATACAATTTTCTCATAAATTATGGTCTTGTAACACTTTCTAATAATTATTTGCACTATTCAATTATAGAATAAAATATTATAATAATAAAAATAAAATCAAACTCTACATAAATTAATTACTTATTATTGTGATTTTATTTGATATTCCATCCATTTGCACTACTCAATTAAAGAATAGAAAATGAAAATAATATGAATGAAATACAACTCTCCCATAAATTATGGTCTTGTAACACTTTCTAATAATTATTTGCACTATTCAATTATAGAATAAAAAATTATAATAATAAGAATGAAATCAAACTCTACATAAATTATGGTAAAGGTTGTAACATCTTCTAATAATTATTAAGGTTAAATTTAAGGTTTTTGCATTCCTTACATTTGAATTAGAGTTAATATTTTGACTTTTTATGTTCTTATTTTTTCTAGCTGAAAAAATTACTCAATTATATTATATCAATATAATGTGTTCTCACAATAGTACATCAGAAGGTAGAAGTGTAAGAAAATGGTGGAGAGATTCTTACGCCTACAAGAGGTCTGCCAACTAATGAAGGACAAAAAGAGGTTATATCAGGTTACAAATGAGTATCTGAAGAAATGTAATAAGAAGACCAGAAAAAAAAAATGGACCTGTAAAAGAAACTGAGAGTGTCGACAAAGACCATTGCTACCAGACCTAAAATATTTTAATGACATGTGTGGTGCCTCCATGGCCTTCCAACCATTGGTTATAAGTGATCAAGCCTGCTTTTTTTTCTAATATTGTCTTGGATAACAAGTTTGCTTCCTTATTGAATTCACGGGAGGCATATGTGAAGATGAGTTTCTTGAAAAAATGTTGGAGTGATCTGATTCGGTCCATCCAAGCCAGGAATGCGATCGAATACAACGTGTCACATTGATTCAACCAATCAATGATAATATGTGGTAATCTCCACATGTTTAAGCAATAAGATCTCACATGCTTTCCACTTAATACTTTAGTGAAAAAACAATAAACTTATTGGAAGCATAATTCCTTCATATAAATTTTGTTTTTAAATTTTTTTAATTTACTAAAATTTTCTTAATAAAAAAACATAATAAAGTGTATATGAATTTTCAACTTTATAAAATAAATTACACCATTAATACTTAAAACTAATTCTCAAAACCCCAAATTCCCAACTTTAAAATAAAGGCATTTTCCACATAAAATATATTTAATGTGTTAAGACCATAAATATGATTTTCCACATCAACCATTCAAAAACCCCAAATTCCCAACTTTAGAATAAGGACATTTTCCACATTAAAATATGTTTAATGTGTTAAGACCATAAATATGATTTTCCACACCAACCATTCCTATTGAGATAGGATATTATATTGATACATATATAGCATAGGAAGACACATTTATACATGTTGAAATATTAACCAACCACGTAGAAATTTGATTGGAAAATTAGGTTATTCTTACACATAGTACCCATGTGTGGGCTATGTTGGACCCCATGGTTGAGAATGAGGAATGGAAAGATTAGTTTTATAGGTTCCTAAGTCAAACACTCTTATGATTGGTGGGGTCTATCTTACTTTGGATTTATAAATCATCACATTCCAAAAAGTTGTCCATACAAAAATATGAAGGCGAGTTATCGTAACTACATCATTCAACGCAACTACATCATTCAACCATCACGTGGGAAAATAATTGTATAATGGGAGGTAAGTGAAAGTTTATTAAGAGGTTTATTTCATCTCTACACTTCAAAACACATACAAGCTTAGCAATTGATTTTATTTTTTTTAATTTTATTATCAATGAATATTATTTGTTCCTCTATTTATATGAAATTTTATCATGTTTTCGTATCTTAGCATATGGAGTAATTTCGACTAGAATGGCAGAGGGATTAACAACTACTAATATATTAGTGAAAACATGCTCGAATATATAAGTTGTAATATAGTTTGAAATAGATGTAAAAATAATTTCGACTAGAATGGCAAAGGGATTAGGAATTACTAACATACTACTGAAAACATGCTCGGATATATAGGTTGTAATATAGCTTGAAATAGATGTAAAAATTGTGGAAGAAAATATAGTTTAAAACCAATTTATGAATTTAAAAAAAAAACTTATGCAATGAGAGTATTTTTGTATTTTTCTTATAATACAAAATGTTTTTTAGTTGCAATCAAGGATTAAAGAATAAGTATCAATATTACTAATAAAAAAAAGGTATCAAGTTGTAGTCACTATTAGACTTGTATATTTTTAAGTGTAGAGATGAAACAAACCTAATAATAAGCTTTTTTTTTTACCATTCATTTTATTATTCAGTGTCCCACATAATGGTTGAATGATGTAATATGAGAGTGTTGTGATAATTCACTTTTATACTTTTACATGAGATATACTCAAGGTAGTGAATGATTTTTGTTAAGAATAACTATTTCAAAGTTAAATATATAATTTTCAAATTTACATATACATATAATATAGTTTATCTCACAAATATTTATTTTTTCTATGTAAAAAAATTGTATTTTATCTTTTTTTGAAATTGACTAATTAATCTTTGGATCCCATTTCATACACCTTTGTGTTCACAATATTTTTTCCCCTGGTTTATGTAAAAATAAATAAATAAATAAATAAATATATATATATATATATATATATATATATATATATATATATATATATATATATATATATATATATATATATA
>ML777475.1:382045-430160 GCA_009831015.1 Picea engelmannii
TCGGGGGGATTTGAACTTGAAACCTCATCGTACATAACACGCTATATCACGACACTTGCCAATTGAGCTGCCCCCCGGGGGCTACACAACGATTAATTTTGATTGAGGAGTGATAAGGTGGTTTTTACTTGTGACCTTAGAATGACGTGGATGCATTCTTGAATTAGAATTGTTATATTCTTGCGCGATAACTTAATGTTGATCGACTATGTAATCAGTTCACTACTGCGCTCTAGCTCTTGTGGATTCTCATTCCTTATGTGCAGTTGATCATCTAGTCTTATTGTATGTAAAGTTGAATGTGACCTTAAATTAATGCATGCAATTTAATGCGTCCGAAATTAAATGTTGATTTGATGAGTATGTAATTAAGACTAATGTAAGATTGTCGAGTGGATAGCTTGTTGCGCCATGAAATATTTGATGGTTTTACTCATGCACAATGATTGATGATTGGTGATGTTATCTGATAATGGGATCATGCGCGCACCATTGAATAATCGTAGTTTCATTGTTGATTTTTTTGTTGGGTTAAGTGTGCATCTGGAGTAAAATAGCCTGGAAATAAAATAAAATGGTTTCATTGCGCCCTCTATTGTGTCCTTATATGATTGATTTAGGATTTAATTCTCTTACGCCTTGGAACTTTAAGTTACATGTGTTGGTTATGATAATGCTATGGTGCCTTGATGATCTTTGGATGATGTGTGATAATGTCACTATTAATTGTGGTATGTAATTCCTAACGCAAAAAAAAATAAAAAAAAATTACCTGTTGTATTGTCATTTTTTCTGTCATAACAACAAGGTTGTTACAGAGAGGATCCTTCAACCCATGTCATGAATTTCCACCTATGGTTTTCATCCAATTCTTTAGTGGATGATAGTGTTATATTGCATCTTTTCTAGTGAACCTCGATTGGGAGCACTACAAAATGGCATGTTGAGTTACAAGGTGCTTCATTTAATCATTTTTTGTACTTGGAAATGACC
The DNA here is from genome assembly GCA_009831015.1 of Picea engelmannii. NCBI lineage: Eukaryota > Viridiplantae > Streptophyta > Pinopsida > Pinales > Pinaceae > Picea > Picea engelmannii. The sequence continues at coordinate 383,039 of ML777475.1, forward strand.
TTTTTGACCCATTTCCAACTTCCAATACATTAAGAAACCATAACCAAAATATTGACATCTTTATGTCAGAGTATTTCCACTCATGTTTTCAATCATATCCATGAGTGGAGAAGGTGGTGTAGGTTCATCTGAATTGAAATTATGGAATGATTTCTAGTAGATTGGTTTGTTCTTTATTGTTAAATATCTTGAAGGATGTAGATATGTCAAGAGATTTAAGTGAAGAGTAAGTATATTACACACTTAGTAGTTGGATTTGATTTATTCTTCGTCTAGCACGTTGTATGAGTTGATACCTCATGCTTAGTAATCATCAATAGAGCATCCAAAGCCTACATAGGGACCACATTCAAATGATGTGATTGGTTCCAATTTCCACACTTGTGTTGGCCAGTTGGAAGGTCAAATGGGTTAGTTGAACATATCTTCTAATTCGCCTACAACTATGCCAACACCACAAAACACCTTGGTCCCTACCCAAACCTTTAATGTTCATTCGATACAATCAAGAAATTTGAAAAATTCTTAGCAACCTATAGGTAAAAGGAAGAAAATAATAAATATTATCCTCTTGGGAAAGAGACTTCCCCTACTCAAAACGCTATTGTGTGAGGCACTAATGAGCCAAATGAAATGATATTCTCTCACAATATATGAATTGGAGATCATCCTACTCATAAGTTTCCTCATATGAATGACATTCATCGATACTTAGATCAGTGGAATGCCCAACAACAACCCACTATCCTAATGAATCATTTCCCCCTGAAACAACAAAAAATAGTTGTGATGAACCATTTACATCTGCAAGGGGGAACACATGGAAATCCCTTGCAAGGGGGAAATACCATGAATTCTAACATCTACATGTGTGACTAGGAAGTTAATATTCATATAGAGCTCGTAATTATGACAGTATTGAGACTGGTCCTACTGATAAGGATCCATCTTCATCCCATCTAGGTGGATCTTTGTAGATATAGAAGCCATACAATGATACAGTGATTCAACCCCCAAAGGTGTCTTAAGAAGGTCTATGCACAACCACAATGATCAAGCCTCTCACAATTACAATATTGTTGAGGATTTGGCTCAACTACCTTGTCCCATGTATGGCCTGGAGTACCTTCAGAGCTTCCATGTGAAACACAAAGAATTGTTGATTGTAATTGATGGAGTTGATCCCTCAGATACTCATTTGATTACATTTTACATTGAACAAAGTCGACCTAAGCTTCCCCACCAAATTTCTTTCCAGATATAAGTATCTTCACAAGGGACAAACAAATTTGAACATGTTGTTGATGAAAGGGCCTCCACTTGCATTATGTCTCTATCTTGTTGGATAACCTTAGGTTCTCTATAGCTTGTCCATTTGAACACCATGTTAAAGGAATTTGATGGTAATAATTTTAAGCCACATGGAATCATTATCACCTTAAATCCTATAATGTTGGGTGGAAAGACTATTTCAATTGAGGTTGAAGTAGTCGATGCTCCATTATACTATAATATTTTGCTACGGTGTAGTTGATTTTGTGTGATGAATTTCTTTTTGTATTTAGTATTTAGAGTCCTCTACTTTCCTCATAACAATAAAGTGGTTACCATAGATCAATTGGAGTATTGTATGCTTGATTCACGAACTAACACCGGTATGAATGTTCCATTCATTGGTGATTCAAAGGGTGCTTTTGACAGTATTGGTGTTGGGATGTTCAAAGATTAATCTCTCATGGACACTTTTCACTTCCCTCCACTTGTCATTTTTGTTAACTTAGCTCCTATATGTATGATTTCAATGGGTACTATTGAATCACAAGGTTTTTCCTCAGGGTCTGGTTCTATTCTGGATCTTGTGCTTCAACACTTGATTACGTCTAACATATTTGTTGTCAATAAAGACCCTTGGGTAGTGTTTTACATGTCTAATATTGAGTTGTTAGGGTTAAATATGTCATTGAGTTCAAATGATATTACCTACTAGGCTATTCAATTGGTATTTGTGGAAGATGATAAAAAACTCCATCATTATATGGAATATGATTAGTTCACTTCAACCATCTAGGCCATAAAACCTCCCAGTTCACATGATTTCTTGGATACTAAGATGCCTTCAGATGAGTCTATCCTTGAAGCATAACTGAGTCCAAAAAAGCATGAGAATGTATGTGTCATATATAATGTTTTCTCCCTAAATTGGAGATGTAAGAGGTTGGCACACAAAGCCTAGTTTCATCCGGTGATATTGAGTGGATGCCCCATTCACCAATGTGATGTGTATGCAGAAGGGAATTTGGAGAATATATCAAAGATTATTCCCATCAATATATCAATGAATCTAGGTGTTATCGAAACCATATTGATTGGTGCATATTTTTATCCTCGTGAAATTGAACTTTATACTACCATTTTTAAGGAGTTTCACGGCATTTTTTCTTGGACCTATGAGGAGGTGATAGGCATTGATCCTCATATTTTTAAACATGAAATAAAAAATGTATGACAATGCTAAGATTTTTCAATAGAACCTACTCTTGGTAAATTCGGAGAAGGTAGCTACCTTTAAGTTAGAGGTTGAAAAGTTGCTTTGTGTTGGTTTTATTTACTTGGTTCCATTGATTGAATGTATTTATAACTCCATTCCAATTGCTAAGAAATAAGGTACCATTCAAGTCCATACTGATTTTAGGGATATTAATAATACTTGTCCTAAGGGAAATTATAATACCTCATTCATTGATGAATGCGTCGACAAAGAAATATTTTCATTTGTGGATGGTTTCTCTGGCTATAATCATATTTAGATAAAGGAGAAATAATAGCATCAAATTGTGTTTGTCAATCCATTGTGGTACTTTTTCTTATATGAAGATGTTTTTTGGTCTCAAAAATATTGGTGACACATTCCAATGAGCCATGACATATGATTTTTATGACATAAAACATATTTTTGAAGCATATTTGGATGATTTAGCCATTCCACCCCTGAGTCATGTTAATCATCCATCTCATCTTTGTGTCATATTCACCAGATGTCAGTACTATAACATTTGTTTGAATCAACATAAGAGTGTATTTTTCGTGATATCTAGGAGATTAATTGGTTTTATTGTGTCCAAGTTTGGGATCATGGTTGATTCATTAAATGTTGAGGTGATAGTTCAACTGTCTCCTCGTGTACTATTGCACAACTTCAAGTTTGCAAGGGAAGGAAAAATTTATGTGAATATTTATCATGAATTATGTGTAGATTGCAAAAGGATTAATTTTCATTTTGAAGAAGGGTGTACCTTTCATATGGTATGACCAAGAACAACACTCTTTCAAAGCTTTGAATAAATCCTTGATGTCAACCCCATTGTTGCATCCATCATACTACAACGAGGACTTTTTATTTATCTAGCTACATCTAAGTCCACTATTCATATGGTGCTTGTCTAAGAAGATAGTTCGCAAGCCGAACATTTGATTTATTAACATAGTAAGGATCTCGTAGGTCCTAAATTACACTAATATTTGCATGTCAAGAAGTTAACTTTGGAAGTGGTTCATGTTGTCTAGTGTCTCAAACATTATATTGTTCTTCACAAAAAAAATGTTTTAACAAACTCCAACCCAATGTATGAAATTTTGACATGTCAAATCATTGGGGGCCAATACTCCAAATGGATATTAAACTTACAAGAGTTTGATTTGGAGTTTGCATCTTTGAAATCCAAGAAGTTTTAGATTTCACAAAGTTCGTGTTTGAGCTTCCCAAAGACATTGAGGAAAATGTGGTCAACGAGTCCTTTCTTACCTCTTCTAATCCTTGTTATAGATATTTATCGATATGTATTCAAACCTAGCATTTCAACCATCAGTTATCCAAATATGAACATTGGTGTATTCACCATTATGACAAGAGTTATCTCATTGTTGGAAATACCATGTATCATCATGGTGTGTACTTAGCTTTGCATCAATGTTTACTCTAAGAAGAAGATGAGAGGGTATTGAATGATTTCCATGCCAGATCATGTGGTGATTATGTTCTGGAATAATCACAGCCCAAAAAAATTGTATGCAAGATATTTTTATCTGTCCATATTTAAATATTGAATTAATGTAGTCCAAAAGTGTCACCCTTGTCAAGTATTTACTTAGAAAATGCATGCCCATCTTGTTATGTTACACTCTATGGTTACCATTATCTCAAGAGGGCTAACATAATTCAATCAAGTGGGCCAAATCTATGCCCACTTCTTCCAACGATGGCACCACAACAATGCCTTTCGTATTCAACCATACTATCTCTAGGTTTGGTGTGCCCGGAACTAATCATGGATTATATTTTCAAAATAAAATGATGACTTAGTTAGAAGCCAAGCTAGGTTTTTCAACACAAAAACTCATCTCCTTACTATCCTCAATGCATGGTCAAGATCCATCAGTCTAGTTTTGAAGTATATGATAGAAATATGAATGGTGGGTAAGCATAATACCAACTAGAACCTAATGTTTTTCTTGGCATTATGGTCCTATCGAACCTCACTTAAGATTTCCATTGATTTTACACCATTTCAACTCATTCATATAGTGGAGTCGGTTTTGTTGATTGAATTTGAAATACCTTCATTGAAGTTATCCATAGAACTCCAGCCTAAAACCTATGCAAATGAAGAAAATATTTTTTATTTGGCTCATCTTGATGAACATCGTTGAGGAGATGAATTGGATAATGAGACTCATAAGAAGCATATCAAATCCCAATATGATAAAAGTGTTCACCCTCACATCTTCACTGAAGAATACCTAATTTTTTTTTATGACCAAGACCATGACAAGTTAAGGGAAAATAAATTTGAACCTCTTTGTCATAGTCCTTTCATTGTTAGTTGTATATTTCAAAAAGGGGCATATGAGTTAGTATATTGTGAAGGGAATATTTTATCAGAGCCTTGAAATGGGTTCTACCTCAAGAATTAATATGCATAAGAAGCAATGCTACCTGGTTCTTTATAACATGTTGTATTTTTAAAGTTTTTTGCATTTGGTTGATATAGTTTGTACACTTATCATGCTTGGTGATTTATTTGTAGATATTAATTTTTATCCTAGTCTATGTAGGTTTCATATATGGAACCAACCATAACACTGGAAACATTTCTTCCACCACATGGGTGATCTTATCACCCACATACTAGCTTGTGAGTTTAGGGGGTTCATTCCTTAGTCTTGCAACCAACAATGTTGTGGAGTGTAGTGTAGTCATACAACTTGTATATGAAGCCATTACTCTTGTCATACACATGTTAGTTGTGTTTTTGGGTTCATATTTAGTGGTGTCAAAGGTGAATAATTTATATCTTGTGAGAAATACTACGCTTCTTTGGACATATTTGAGGGCATGACTTCTTGAGAGACATTTTGAATTTATTACTTATGATCATGTTTGTAGAAGTTTAAATACATTGCATGATTCATTAATTAACTATGTGTTAGATTGGAATTTATTTCATTAGTAAGAGAATTTATCCAAGCAGACATGTACAATAAACTTGGAAGATCAATCACATCATTTTATTTCATAAGTAAGAATTAATGAACCATATGTATAAATAAGATAAAAGGCCAATACATTGTATCTAAAAAATATCCATTTCGTCCAATCATTCTGAGGTATGTGTCTCATGATAACACACTATTGAATTGGATACCCACCTTAGTATACAAACAAAGGGTAATGGTACTAGAACCACATGGCATTGTAGTCTCTCAGGGGCCTCCTCAACACTCATCATGGGTACACCCATGGTGAGCCCCTTGAGATTCTTCTGCACCTAGTGGAGGTTATGTATAAAATCATCATCTCCCTCCTACTCATCTATATGTTTCTCTAACTAGGATTTGAAATAGTTAGGGGGAATCCTTGCTAGTAGGACTAGTCCCACATCTATGTCATTAATAATGATTGCCAATCATATTTCATAACGAAAAAAGATAATATTTTTAAAATCACAAAAAATGTTATAACTTTAAAAGATAAAAAAAATAAAACATAAAAAAGAAAAGGGGGAAAGAATTTTGGTTTATATTTTATTTAGTTTGAGTGGGATCTTGTTTTCTTTGAACATGACACTTGTTTGTGTCATTGTCTTTTAGTTGGTATTTAGTATTGTCCTATGAGTTATACCATGATTTTCAGCTAGTACTCCTCATGATTGGTTATTCTTCTAGTCATCATGGAGAAATATGCAATGCCTCCAATGTCATTTCTTTATACCATTGGTAGTGTAAGTGAAAGTGTTTCCCAAGTCATCATTATGTCCTGATATATGTTCAAGGGAAGTTTGAATCCGATTCGGTCATTCTGTGATATTATTGACCTTTAATGTTACCCATCTCTGTGTCAATATGTACTTGGCGGTTTCTTTATTTCACAAAAACTTCTTGGTTCTTGTTTCATGTCTATTAATGTGGGATACAATAATCCCCTCTTTTCGACAAATCTCTTCCTATTGATTCCAAATCATTATCTAGGAAGTGGGTCTAGAAACCTTTATAGTACCTAGGGGATTACAAACATCCATGGAAGGTTTCTTCACGATTGACATTGGGTTAACATCACTGACCCTTGTTTGATATATTCTACAAGCGTTCGACATCATCTCATTTATTCACACTTGCTAGATTATACTATGTAACTTGGGGTCCATCTTAATTATCGGAGTATCCCCTCATGTCTATTAATTATTTTCATTAATCATTGATAATCAAATGGTTTCTACCCTGCTCAACATCAACTCATTTATTCACATGATGTAGGTTCTTACAATCACAAAGTTGGGATTGAAGACCTTGGGCTAGCAACATCCTTCATCAGTGTTACCTTTTTGATTTGTGCAATATTTTTTCCATTGATTGATGAGTACTTTGAATACCATATTTCACTTTCATTTGTGCTAAGTGTGTTCATAATGTATACTATGGATTAGATCCACTTTGTATTTTCTCATGGCTATGATATTTTATATGACATGAATCCATAATGTACTTTTTCATGGCCATGGTTTTTTATTATATATACAACATGTATCTGTAGTGTATTGCATTGGCGGATGTGCTTATTGATATATCCAAGCATGGGTATTCCCACCTTGGGGATGATTTATATGTGATTGGTTGATTTTTTATTGCAAGTAATTCCTAGTTCCTTAATATATAGAACTCCTCCTTTGTCCACTCATCAACGATTATTATTATAATGTATTTCGACCATTAATTCCTCTTCATACCTCACACATTAGGAGGCATTTTTTACACCTCTATTTGGCACCATAGGCCAAAAAAAATGTAGAGGACCAAAACACACAATCAAATCAAGAATAATTTACTCACAAAGCACTTGATTATTGAAAGGACATCAAGGCCATGCTTATTAGTAAAAAGAGAGGCCAACCACACCTTTCTAATAAATCATATGAAACTAGTTGTTATTTTCCAATATAAAACCCATGACCTCCCCTTTGTAAGTTTTAAACCTTTTACAATAATGTAATGCATACACAGATTCTTAACATAGAAAATAAAACAGTTGCAATTACACATATACTCAGATATTTACCCTGGAAACCCAACCAGGAAAACCAACAACTTGTTTTAGAGTCACACCTCTAAAAATACAACTTATTGTTTACAATACAATATATAGGATCACACGACATCCAAAAAAACCCTAATTCATTGATTCAGATTAGTTTACAACCTTAATTCCTTAACCGAAATCAGAAAACCATGTGTTGAAATACCATGCATTGCTAAACTGCCAAAGGGAAAAAAACCTCCCACACTAAAGGTGAAAGACCACCCAAAAATTTGGCGAATAACCCCCCCCCAAAAAAAAACAAATTCAAGGGCTCCACCCCCAAAACCCCTAATAGGGAGATCTGCAGTCATGCAAAGAATATAACACATACCCAACATTCTCCCACCTCTTTTTGCCTTTGCATACAGGGGTCACAGGATTTCATGATCAACAATCCAGGGAAAAAATTCCCATTGATTCTTTACACCAAGAGAACTTCTCAGTGCTCACATGCTTTGTTATTGAATCTGCAACATTATCCAAAGTGTCCACCTTCACCAAAAACACCTTCTTCTCTTCAACCATGTATCTAACAAAAATGATATTGAACATTGATATGCTTTGTCTTAGAATGATAAGTTGGGTTCCTTTCCATGAATATTTCACTCTCACTATCATAATCTACCCTTACAGCTTGTTGTATGAAACCAATACTTGAACACAATCTCTATAACCATATTGATTCCTTGCTTGCATGAGTGGCTGTCATGTATTCAAATTTTGTAGTTGAGAGTGCCACTACATATTTTTTTTTTCTCATCCAACCCATTTCTCCTCTAAATAGGTTAAACACATGCCCACTTGTAGATATTTTTTGATCCATATCTCCAGCCCATTCTGCATCAACAAAGCCATGTATGTCCAACACTTTTTCCAATCCCTATATTCCTTGGTAACACAATCCATAAGTAGTAGTGCCACAAAAATACTTGAAAACCCTCTTTACCACTACCCAATGCTCCTTCCCTGGTTTTGACATATACCTGTTCAAAAATCCCATTGCATGTGCAATGTCTAGTCTAGTAAATACCATTGCATACATCAAAATTCCAACCACCATAGCATACATAACATGGGATGCGTCCTATTCCTCTTCTCGTGTCTTCAAACACGGATCCATGAATAAATTTACACCTACAAGAATAGGGACCTTGACAAGTTTACATTCCTACATAATAAACCTCCACAATATTGACTCAACATATTTTGTCTAGTTCAACCAAACTCCTATTCGTTCGATTTTTTTTAATTTCCATGCCCAAAATAAAATTTGTAGCACCAAGATATTTCATGTTAAATTTAGAGGAAAATTGAGTTTTCACATCTTGGATAATTTCCTTGTTTCCTATTAGCAACATATCATTCACATACAAGACCAAATAAATTAGATGATCACCTACTAATTTGAAATACACACAATGATCGGCTTTGCTTCTTGTGAAGTGAAGTCCCAATATATAAGTAACAAATTTTTTATGCCACATCCTTGGTGATTTCTTTAACCATATAGGGGATTTTTCATCCTTCATACCATCTCTTTCTTTCCCTTCACTGCAAAGCCTTCTATCTTCTTCATGTAGATTATTCTTCCAGATCCCCATGTAGGAATGTTGTCTTCACATCCATACGTTCTAATTCAAAACCAAAAGAAACAATACTATATAAAAGAAATCTAATAGAATTTAACTTGGCAACAAAATAAAAAAACTCACCAAAGCCAATTCCGTCTACCCGAGAATAACCTTTTTCTACTAACCGAGCTTTGTATTTCTCCACTTTGCCTTCTACATTCAACTTCTTCTTAAACACCCAATTGTTGCCAATGGGATTTCTTATAGTTGACAACTCCACTAGATCCCAAGACTCATTCTTGTCCAAGGCTGTCATTTCTTCAACCATGGACTTTTTCCATAGTTTTTTATCTTATGAATCCTTTGTCTCCCTAACAATTTGTTGGCAGCAAGTATATAATTATCATTTTTATAAGCTGCCTACATAGGGTCTATGAAATTTTATTACTCTTCATAAGCGTTTCTCTAAATGACAGTCGTAAATCATCGCATTTTACCTATCATCTATGCATGCTTCATTTTCATGACTGAAAGCATGAAAACTTGCAATTATCGTTATCATTCTGTTTTAAAATTTCGTTGAAAGCATATCGTTCATTACATAATTGTGATTCCTTGCTATGAGCATGTTTCTCTCATCGTTTGTGAACCTTTCGATTCTAAGAGTGCCTAAGAAACTTATGGTTGTTTGAACGAAAGACCCCCATCAATTGATATTTGATTTTTGTATCGATTTTGGTTAGATGTTTGATCATATTTCTTTCATGAAACCTTTGGCTATTCATTTTGTGTAAACTCACCTCTCTTTGCAATCAAACTTGGATGCGCACACTTTGTTTTAAAGTACTCTTTGTACCCAATGCCAAGGTGGCATATGATGTACAACATGCCATTACTCCTTATCATGGTCTCGGGCTTCACGATTTTGCTCACACGCATTGTGATTAACACCTCTGCCCACCGTTTGAATTATCACATCATGCATTGATAAGGCTCGGGGCTATGGCTCTATGGCGTTTTTCCAAACCCTACCTGTGTATCCTATGTTAATAAACCATCCATTCGGCATGGATCCAATGGTAAGGGTCGAACCGAACGACGTCCAGACCCTGCTTTCGTATGATAATGCTAAGGAAGATTTGGAAAGGAATGGTTGGCGTTTGTTCATCGAAAAATTTCAGGGTTTTAACCTTCAGGTAGCCTGAGAGTTTTCCTTAACCTTTGATGGTTGTAGGGAACAAATAGGTGATGTGCAATTAGAAGTAAAAGAAGAGTTCTTAAGCCAAGCCACGGGATTGCCAGCAGTTGGTCAGAAATGGTTCAAGAATGTGAAAGTAGAGAAGGTCCCTTGGACGTTACTTTTTACCTCACGAAAAATAACCAGCTATGATCGAGGTATGCCAATTTCATTCTTGAAACCTAGGTGGCATGATTTACTTTCTGTAGTGAAGCAATTCATCACTTGTAAGGGTCATTTCAGACTTGTTTTCCTATATCATCTACGCATGCTTATGAGTTTTATTGATTTTCTGTTGAATATGCCTTACTACCTGCTCAGAAGTCTGTATAAAATGGGTAAACAGTTTAGGAAACAGAGGTCAGATTTGAGTTTATTTCATCATGGTCTGATTAAAATCATCCTTATCCACCAGTTACAGTCACAAAATGATTGTTGGGATGCATTCATTTCACGAAATGGTTTTGGCAACAATGAGTTGGGGCAGGTAGATAAGTCGGTCATTGTGGAAACCCTTGTGAACTCTACGACCTCTTCTCCACCGCTCCAAGTCTGTGATTTTCCCCCTAATAACGAACCCTCGAGCTACCCTAATTTCATTCAACAGGATAGTCAACCGGGTTCACACCCAAAGGATAGCACTAAAACTGTTAAGAAACCTACAGTAAAGAAGCTAAAGGGTAATGTTGATGTCAATTTCAAGAACAAAAGGGCTAGTCGTTTAATTTCTCGATGTGCTCGAAATAAAATGAAACCCCGTGCATACACAGTCAACATGATTGAAGTGAGCGAAGATTCATACTAAAAAATTGAAAAATTCTTGGCTGAAGAGGACCCCGTGTCATTCGGGCTATACCTTGATCGACCCTATGACTATGTTAACAATCTGCCTCCTTGTCTAAAGGACAACCCAGAATTTCCTGGCATCCAACTCTGTGATACGCCTACCATTCGCATGGAGGATTCTCCAACCCTTAATGTTGTTGGTGCTAATACAAATTCCTTACAGTCATAGTGTGATGAGTGTCGATCGTGGATCGACAGGTACTATACTGATGTTCCACTGCTACAGTCATGACTCAAGTATTTAAGAGACCAAGTTGATATGTTGACAAATGAAAACAAAAGACTTGAATCCATTATCCAAGGGAAGGAGAAACGCTTGAAAACTACAGGTTGTGTCATTTTCAAAAATGTAGAGGAAACAACAGCTATCGTAAATTCCAAAATTTCTTGATACGTTTTGATTCCATGATTTGAGGTATGATGTTTTTAATTTTTAGCATGATTGTGTCACTCTTCAGTTAGGATATTCGATTTGATTGAATAAACAATTTCTCTTATTAAGATTAGTTTGTTTTGTTTATTTAAGAAAATACGATTGCATTTTCTATTATAACTAGCTACATAATTGTAAGATTTTGTAGCCAGTTAAGAAAATTTGAATTGTTTGATTTGATAATTGAAAACATATCTGAGATCTTATCATTTTCATTTGTTTTCAGGATGATTAAGGAACCCATGATTTTCAAGAAGATATGAGGCACTTTTTGAGATCTCCCATCTATATCAACTTTGTATTTTGAGTAAATAGATTAGACTGTTGTTAGTTTTTTTTTATATTTGGTGAATCAGGGTGGTTGCATCCCCCATATTTTTTGAAACAAATTTGATCTCAGGAACAAAAACTATTATGTTTCCTGAGACCTATATAAACTTATCATTTTGTAAACAATGGATCATCTCAGCCCGGGGTAAGAGTATGGGCATTTTTATCACAGACTTGAATGGAATATGATGCACGTTACAGCTTTATCTTTTCTGTATGATGTTTTCATTCAAGTTTTGTTCATTTCAATTTGATAATAGATTATGATTGCTTTTGTCGACATAGTTTATTGCGAGTTGATATCATTTTATTTATATATGTTGTCCATATCTTGTGTTTCAGAACAAAACACACAGTGATCATATACCCAATTTAAATTAGTAGATTTATCTCTAATTTATGCTGAATGTTTGCATGCAAGTGCTTACAGGAAAATTTATCTCGTTGTAGCAATTTGCAAATCACATGATTACTATAACTGTATCTATTCAATGTTCTGTTGTTATAATTCAATCTCCAGCATTATTGTTCCTCATTTATTAGGGGCAATCCCAGGATCTGTAGCAGGTTTACTTCATCAGATAAAGGTGGTTGGATATTCAATAGCGAACATACATTGGATACAGTAACAGGTTAGCCTGTTATTTGATTTCGCTAGTTTTCTGAATATAGAAGTTTTCTCTATATAAAACATTCTCTACTATCTATTATTTTCTGTTTAATTAAGAAGTTTAATGTGTGATGTCATGAATGTATACATTTAAGAAAACAAAACCAAAAAATTAGATAGTGTTTTTACTTCCTTTATTATTATCGCTAAAAGTAATCAATCCACATTTGATTTTTACGAGTTTAGGTTAAAACTTGTGTTTTGTATAGATTGTATATAGAATTATCATACATACAATATTTAATTTGTACATATATATCTACTTAGATGTACATATAGTTTTTAGTAGTTGTGATCTATTAGCTCATTGTTTTTCCTTTAGTTAATTTTTCACTTTCTTTAGGACTTAGATCGGCCAACGAAGCCGCTAAACCCGTCGGAGTGAATTAATCCAAACGGCTTGGGTTAATTAGACAGCCCCAGACCGGATTCACTCCTCCAATTGACGAGTAGTCAATTTCGCCCGTCAACACAATTTTAGTATCCTCGTCAGTAATAAACAAAGAGAAATTTGAACAAAAATCAGGTGGAGTATACCTTTTCAGTTGACTTCTTTCTTGAACCGATATCCTCAATACTAGAGTATGAAGCTCTTGTTCTTTTAATTCGTGTTCTTCTATAGAGTCTGATTCATTATCCTTCAATTCAAACTCTTCTTTCTCTGGTTCTTCCTCCCTTGGTAGGAATTCTTGTTTAACACCATTTTTTATTTCTCTAAATACCACATCTCAACTATACACTACCTTATTAGTTTATGGGTTCCAATGCTTATAACCTTTCAAACCATATTTATAGCCGATAAAGATACACTTTTCATCCCTTTTATCTATCTTACTCCTTTTTTTCTTTGGAATGTGTACATAAGCATCACGACCAAAAGCCTTGAGATGTTTCATAGAGAGTTTCTTACCAGTCCATACCTCATGTTGAGTCATGTCATCCAACATTGATGAGGGTGATCTATTTACCACGTAACATGTATTGTCTACTACCTCTTCCCATAATTCTTTTCCCAACCCCAGACCACTGAGCATGCTCCTTGCTCTTTCCTTCAACGTCTTGTTCATCCTTTTTGCAACTCCATTCTATTGAGGGATGTATGGAGTAGTCTTCTTCCTTGTTATACTGCATTTTTTACATAATTCTTTGAATTCATTCCCATAAAATTCTCCACCATTATCCATCCTCAACACCTTAATTTTCTTCTATGTTTGATTTTTCACAAGAGCCTTAAACTCTTTAAATTTTTCAAATACTTCAAATTTATTCTTGAAAAAATAAATCCATGTATTCCTTGAGAAGTCATCTATAAATGAGACATAGTACATAGATTTACCTTGTTATGGAATCATCATAGGTCCAAACACATCATTTTTCACAAACTGTAAAATCCCCCCTTCCCTCATAGCACCGGAGGAGAATCTTACCTGATTCTTCTTCCCATACAAGCAATGTTCACAAAAATAAATATCTAGAGAGAAATTTGACATACCCTCAAATATACCTTTACCATGTAGTACTCAAATCCCCTTCTCTCCATTATTCCCCAATCTTTAATGCCACAACATAGTATTTTATCTAGAGATTGTAGGATTTTGTCCTTCTTCAACTCCAATATCAGGAACAATAGAATTGTTGAACCTGTTACTAATAGTGCTTCCCAAGAGCTTTTACAAAGTTCCTATTCAAAATCCCCTCAACAATGCCATTACTTCTCAAACCATGTGTTATAGCAAGATTTTCCTCACCCTATGCAAACTTGCACAGAAGGCCTTTTTCCATTTCCCTATGCAGACTTGAAGTCCATTTTTGCAAATCCCAGAGCTAAAAACATTATTTTTCCACATATACGCGCCCTACCTATAGTACAACATGCATATACGCAAATTGCACCACTACAACCTGCGTACATCAGGATCTATGCCCAAAATTAAAAAATGGTGTCGGGTTTCCATGTCACGTCACGAGATCCATGATCCTTGACCTTCCATATATTGGAAACATTCTGACTCGACCCTTCAATTCCACTTGAAGGCTACAAATGGGCCAAATCTGAGCTACGGAGAAGATGAGAAGAATTCAAATTTGAGAGAAAAGTTACTATGGAGAAATTATTCACTTCATAGTGAGTCAACATCCCTTTATCCTTTAAGTCTAAACACATTGTTTAGCCCCCAAGCTCTTCCCTACTTGATTGAGAACCTCATTGTCTCCTTATATGAGCTTGCCTTTGGTGGAGGATTGAAGTGGTGGAGGCCCAACTGGAAGGAACTTAGTTTCTTAGTTCTGAACCGTGCTGACACAGAAGTTTGTAATTCATTCACTTTTGTTGATTACATTTTAATAGAAATACTCTTTTCTCATCCAATTAATATCTTGTGAATATTTGAATTGTCATTCCATGGGCGTATTTGTTATGAATGTTGATGGATTATGGTATTGAATGTGCTAACATTATATGTTATCACCATATGCTTGTGTTTCTTGGTTGTTGAGGACTAGTTGCAAGTGTATTTCTTTGAGTCAAGTGCTCAATGATGGACTTCATCGAACGTCTGGACGAGGTAGGCCTTTTATCTCGTTTTTCTAGAATATTTTTTTATATAGCATACTTTAGATTAGAGTTGATTTCTGTAGTCATTTCTATCTGTTGTGGTTTACCCCTAGCCATAGAGAGATTTTCCTTGTAACGAAATTGATGACCATATTGGGGAAACAATCTTCTTTTTAGGGGTTTGGAGTGTTTTTCTCCTTAGATTTCTCTCGTTTATATTGAGTTTATTGTCATATGATTGCTTGACAACATCTGTTCACTCTGAGTCTGAGTTTCTTAGCCTTCTCCTTAGCCTGGCTCTGTTTTAACACATATACACGGGTTTTTTCCTGACAGTCACGTACATACGCATGTTGTCCTTCTGCAAGGGGCATATATACATGCTTTTCCCCTGAACAATCACGTGCATCACCCTTTGTTGTTGGGTTGTTGGGTTTGATGGTTGTTGGGTAGGTTTTGATTATTGTTTAGTCTTCTTGGGTCTCTGTTATGACTCTTAAGTGTCTGTGGAATGACATGAAACCTTTCTCTAGTTGAATTTTTGGGCGGTGCCTTTATCATCATCCTTTTCATTTGATTGTCCTTGCATCTTGGGCTAGGTGTTTTGCTTCTTGATATCCTACTTGGTTTTTCTCTATTTACACAAAGTAGAGTTTTTATGTCAAGTTGTTGTTCAGTCCTTGCATTTTCATTCTCTTATATTGAAAATACAAAAACATTAGGCATTTTACATTGTTGGCATTTAATCTTCTGAGTCTTTATCATTAATCTTAGTACATGTAAAGAAAGATTGCATTTTATTTAGAATTGTAAAACTGAATTGCGAATTGCATTTTGAAAAGCATATCATTTATTGGGAATTGAAGTTAGGACTTTGCATTGTATTCATATTCATTTATTTTACTTGTTGAGTCATAACATCACTAGTTTCATGATCGTACCTTTTTGAGTAAGAAAGGCCAATAAAAGTAATGCTATAATTTAAAATTGATTAGTAACGATTTTATTTTTTGAGGGTGCACAAACTAGCTTAGGATTTAGAGCCTAAGAATAGGATTTTGTGATTAAAATTCTCCAAGGCCATTAAATCAACATATGTGTCTGACTAAGGGAGTGGATAAATCCATTGTATAATCGGTAATATCACGAGGCTCTTCTTACATCGGAGTTAAGCATGAGGTCACTTGAGGTTGGTTGAAGGGATATCCCACCAATACCTTCTTAGCATCAGATATATTTCTAGGGATCTATTCGTATATGGGGATCTTGCTAGTACCCTTACCTCTGTGAGAGGCAGTTATTTCAAGGTTTCGGGATTTGTTCCCCTACCCATATGGTGGACCTGACTTATGTTTGTTCGCATGTGCATCAGTTATATCGTGGTTTCTTAGTTTCTTGACTTAGGTACCACATAGGTTACTTGTAGGGGTTATTCTGTAGGTACCCTGGGTCAGATAAGGGTCAAACATCACACAACCTTTATGGAGGATTACCTCTCCGGGGGGATCTAACCGACTAGTTGTTAAGCCCATGAGGGCCCTTATAATTGATTCTAATACCTCCGATATTTAGCAGAGGAGTCTTAGGCCCCTCTTGGGTGAGGCATACCTACTTTAGAGAGGGAGGCCCCTTTCAACCACTTTATCCTATTTGTGTGCATATTGGTCGTTTGATTATTTTTTGTGTGCTCTTTGATTACTAGTTGGCATTAAGATTTGTTTTTTATATCTCGAGTCTTAACTCATCGTGGAGCCAGACCAAATTCCCCGTAGGTATCGCCGCTTGTTATAGTTACCACTGCATTTTGAGTCTTTGTCTTCTAAAAGGCGCAAATTTATCAAACGTGGTACACACACCTCCACTTATTAGACTTGTGATCATATAAGGATGAGTATTGAAGCGAGTCAACAAGATATTTGGAGTCCTTCGACTCCCATACCTACTATAGTTAACGATACCCCTTCGACGCCTTCAACCATAATGGTGTAGTGCCAGAGGTGCCTATCATCACCTATGCCCGTCCTATAGTGAATAGTCAACCTATAGCCATGAACCCTTTTGGGTCTCTTTGTCACTCACCGGGCTATAATGTTTAGTCTATCCCTATGGCCTATAGTCCTTTTTCCTATAGTATGTCGAACTTCAAATCACAATTTTCAATCCCAGCAACTGGTACGAATACTAGCATTGGACTTGGAGGCACATCTCCTCCACACAATCCATTCTTGTTTGGTGGCACTCATTTCCCCCAAACAACTCCTACCATTGGAGGCGTTCCTCCTCTTAATTATGGGTCTAATCCTATTGCTTCTAGATGGAGTAACCAACCTGGTGGATAAGCTATTGCTCACGTTTTGTCCTTTACACCCACCTCCTCTATATTGATTATGACCAACACGTTTGGTATGAAGAATACACCTTTATTATATGGATTCACACCCATAGGAGGTCAGTTTCACACCTTGGGCAACCCCCAAACCGAAGCCACTCCGGCTAGGGGAAGTTTTTGTAACCCTCATCAGAACATTCCTACTAGAATGATGCCCAACCAACCCCTTATGAGTCAGTCCAGAGGAGGGTCTTATAATCTCAGAAAGGGCCATGGTATTTACCAGAACCCTGGATGGGCTATGATTCCCCAACCACAATATTTTCGGGGAGCTTGGGGCCAACTATCACAACCCCGTCTCCCTTTTCTGGCCATGCTCAATCTACTAGACTTGTCTAAGTTAATGAATGACCCCATGTGTCATGACCCTTCATGGCCCTCCATCCCCACTAAGCTTCCTTCAGATATTCCAAAATTTGAGGGAAGAACTGATGAGGATCCCAGTGATCATGTTACCACTTTTTGCCTTTGGTGTTCTTCGAATTCCCTTAATGAAAATTATATTTGGTTAATATTGTTTCAATGAACCCTCACAGGGGTTGCCGTGAAATGGTATATCGAGCTACCTAGAGGGGCATATAGAAATTTTAATCAGTTGGTTTTAGTCTTCCTCAATCACTTCCAATTGTCGATTCATTACGATGATGACATCGAACTTCTGTCAACCTTTCGTCAAGATAGAGCCACTCATATATCAGATCACATCCAGGAGTGGCATAGACAGAAGAGGTTGATCAAGGCCTACATACCCCCATAATTATTTCTAGACTGGTTCCTTAAATATCTCCTGCCTTATATTTCGAAGGATGTTTCTACATCCGGGGTTACTTCTGAGGAAGAAGCGATTTTTAAAGCCCAGTAGTTAGATATTATATATGCTCAGTTTGGGATGTTATACGATATTCTTCCTGATGTGCCAAGGTCAAACTATGACCCTAGACAAAAGCTCGAGCCTCATGCCGATGGCATTGTGGGCTCTGTCAATGTGAAATCAGTAGAATTGGTGACAAGCCATTTGAAATACTTGTCTCTAAACCAGTCTGCAGGAGGGCCAGCTTCGTATGTGTCCTCTAATCCCACTCAATTGGTGGATGTACACTCTGTGCAATCATCAACCAGCCCAAATGGTAACCAACAACTAGGAGGGAATAAGAAGAAAGGATGTAATAATAATCGTAAGGGTGGGAAGAATAATAATAAACCCAAGGACAATGGTAATAATGATAAGACAAATAATAATGTTGGTGAGGGAAAGAAAGAAAGGAGGAAGGTGAAGTTTCCTTGTAAGATTTGTATAGACGATCACCTTACCCATTTATGCCCCAAACTCGCGGAAGTTGTGAGGATTTTATCTCTACCATCCGTCGTGCTGACTAATCCTTTTCCACATAACCAACACATGGCCTCGAGCTCCTCGAATGCCATAAATGTGGCGAGTGGGAGTCAAAAACCACTGACGCAAGATGATGACTGTTTATGCATCAATATGGTTAAATATGAAGTTAATGTAGCCACTCGATATCGTGATTACAATTCTCCATAGATTGTACCTGGTCTAGAGTCCCCCCCTCCTCCGGAGACACCCTTACAGATCGAAAAACTAGAGTTGTTGCCTCATATTCCGCAAGGAGTACTTAAGCTCTCTACCCACAATCCTAATGCTAGAGCCACCCATAATTACTCTATTGTTGAGGACCTGCATCAAACCCCTTGTGCGATGTTGGCTCTGAAGGTACTCCAGATGTGTCCTTCACAAAGGAATGTCTTGTTATCTGTGTTAGGAGATCTAGATCCCTATGGCTCAACATTTATCAAGTTTGACGTCACAGATATGAACCCTCTCTTTCCTTACCATGTGGCATTCCAAATCCACGTGGGTTACTCGAAGTATACCATCAAGCATATTGTTGTCGATGAAGGCACTACAACATGTGTGATGTCCCTAGTCTGTTGGAAATCCCTCAGCTCTCCGACCCTTTCTCAGTCTCCAACCATGTTGACTACTTTTGACAGTCATTCCTTCTACCCTCATGGTATTCTTCCTACCTTTCCAGTCCAGTTAGGTGGAAAGATGGTAGAGGTGGATGTCGAGGTGGTTGATGCACCCCTTGACTATAACTTGTTACTAGGACGCAATTGGACTTATACCATGAGTGCAATTATATCCTATGTCTTTCATACTCTTTGTTTTCCTCACAATGGGAAGATTGTGACTATCGATCAATTTTACTTTGAGTATGCTAGTCCCAGTGAATCTATTGGATCGTCGATCCCCATGATCGACAATTCTTAGCTAGAAACTGAGAATATCGGTGTCGAAATTTATTCATCCCTTATGGGTACCTTCAACTTCATGGCACCGATTCACTAGATTTATGTTGGCATGTTTACAGGAAGAGTGTGTTGGTCATTGATGGAAAGAACAACAGTGATGATGGCTTATTGGCAGTGATGCTAGCATCGGGAATGGCTAGAATGTGGTAATGTGGGGGATTGGAGCAACTTGTGTGTGGTGCTAGTACTTCATGGTGTTACTTCTTTCATATTACTTGTTGTTTTGGTGGAGCTACGTAGGCCTTCAAGCAACATTAACTTGATTGGGGGAATCATACACTCTTGGTGAGGGAGCCTTGAGGTTCTGCATGTGTATTATATTTTTATAATGATATTAAAAACAATAGGTGCTCATCTCCTTGGCATAATTTGGAGCACCTTGGGGGTTTAATGAGGATTTTCATAATGATGTGCTATTGGAATATTTTGATGGAGCATCCTAGCTCTTGGAGTGTCAATTTTACACCTAAATCCACTTTGTTTTTCACATCTAACTCCATGAATAAAAATGACCGAATGTAACTGTCAGTGAAGCCAAAGAGACTCAACATAACCACTAGAGAAGAGGAAGGGTCGATCCACTTTGCGTTTCACATCTTAATCCACGAATAAAAACGACTGAATATAACGGTCAGTGTAGAAAAATAGACTTAGCATAACCATTCGGGAAGAGGAAGGGTCACGATTCTTTTTCTAGCAGAGGATTTCAAAGGGTCACGTTTTTTATCGGGCACATGACTTGGATATGATGCAATATTTTTTATGGGTGTGTGGATAGAGATGGGGCGAGATTTTTAGATTGAGTGTGGACTAAGAAGGGTGGTATTCATTGTTTGACAGAAGGGTAGCATCATTTTTGGAGTTGGGGTGTAATTTTTCACGTAAACACAAAAGGGTCGCACTCCTATTCATCCAAAAAAAGAAGGGTCCCACTCCTATTTGTCCAAAAACAAAAGGTTCGCACCATTTTTGGGCATACACAGAAGCGTCGCGCCAGTAAACAGAAGGGTCACACTATTTTTGGGCATACACAAAAGCGTCGCGACAGTAAACAGAAGGGTCGTACCATTTTTTTTGGGCAAACATAGAAGGGTCACACCAACACTCATAAGGTTCACGCCAACACTCAAAAGGGTCGCTCTGCCTCTCAGAAGGGTCACATTCTTTTCTTGCAAACACAAAAGGGTCACTCTACCTCTCAAAAGGGTTTCATTCTTATCTTTCATACACATAAGGGTCACATTCTTCTCTTGCATAAACAGAAGGCTCGCATCTTAGAAGGGTTGCATTCATACACAGATGGGTCACGTTTTTGAAGCAAAAATGCAGAACACGAGGATAAACATAATTTTTTTGTCTATATAGTCATTCATGTGCTCAGAAGGGTGCATGTGATGAAGAGCATAGGTGAGGCATAACAAATATAATGGAGATGGATCATATGCATAAAATGAAGAAGAAAATTTGAACAGAGATGCAGTGGTGCGCAGGAGGAGAAAGAGTGGAGCATAGACGAAGAAGATTCCAATGGAGTCATAGAGCCTAGAAGCAGAAATATTCAGAAGTGGAACAGAGCATAAAAGATAAAGAAGGTAGATGAGACATTGAGTTGTAATAGATTATATCAGAGATAGATCAAGTAAGTAAGTTTTGTAATATTCAATTAGGGTGGTAGGGTGGTACTAGGGAGAATTGTAGTCCTCTAAATTCTAGTTGGAGCTAGAAGATATCCTGGGAGTTGGTGCTTCCATCTAGTAGGTGCTAGAGAAACCTAAGATTTGGTGCTCTTTGCAATTTGTAGCTTGCTATCAGAGGTTGTAGCCTCATATTTGAGTTGGTGCTCAAAGACTATGATGTACATGAAAGTTGGAGCTTGATTGACATCCGAAGAAGAAGAAGGGGTTTTCTCCCTTTATGGGTTTCCTCATGAAAATTAGTGTCTTTGTGTATTCTATGTGATTGATAAAATATTATATATCTATGCAACACATTTAATAATAATCTAGAATGATTCAGAAAAGAACAAGAAAANAACTGATTCACCCCCCCCCTTCCCTCTCAGTTATATTTCCAACAATTGGTATCAGAGCTAGTGCCTTTGATCAAAGGTAGATCCATAAGCTTGAGCATGACTAGTCATGAAGGAATTTCAACTAATAGAGCCCCTATGTTTGATGGAACAAACTTTTCCTTGGGTGTTGATGTCCTTGGGTGCTGATGGAACAAACTTTTCTTTTGAAGGATGATAACTTATTTAATGTCCTTGGGTGTTGATGTTTGGGATGTCGTTGAAACTGGATATGTGAAGATTTTAGTCTTGGCCTCAAAAGATGATAAGATGGAGTTTATATTTAGTGCAAAATCAATGAATTCCATCCTCAGTGGACTTGGAGAAGCCAAGTTTGTCAAAGTCATGCACTGTGATTCAACAAAAGTTATGTGGGACAAGCTGATAAGTAGTTATGAAGGTAATGAAAAGGTGAAAGACACAAAAATTCAGACTCACAGACTAAAATTTGAGCAGTTAAAGATGGCTGAAGATGAAACTATTAGTAAGTACTTTTTACGTATAGAAGAACTTGTCAACACTATGAAATTTCTAGGTGAAACGATAGATGAATATTTTCTAGTCCAGAAAACATTAAGATCTCTTCCTGATAGATTTAACTCAAAGGTATCTATTATAGAGGAAATAACTGATCTCAAAACGTTATCACTAGATCAAATTCTTGGAACCCTAACTGCTTATGAAATGAGAATCACCAAAGGTAAATCCACTACAAGAGAGGCATCCTTTAAAGATGAGAAAAGCACAGACTCAGATATAGATGAGATTGAAGAAAACTTTGTGAGAAGACTGATGAAAGGATCAAGGAAATACAAAGGTAAGTTGCCCTTCAAATGTTTCAACTGTGAGAAGATAGGTTATTTTTCCACTAAGTGTCCTCACAAAATAAAGGATCAGACATATGATGATGAAGAGAAGCAAAAACACAAGAATGCCTATAAAGATAATAATTTTAAGAAGAAAAGCCTTTGTGTAAACAATGATGACAATCCTTCAGATGATGAAAACAGTGACTCTTCTATTGAAAGTAAAATCAATGATTTCATGCTAATAGATTTAGAATACCTAAACAATGAAGATACAAGAAGTGATTTCACTGATGGTGAAGTAGTAGTAGATCTTGAAGAAGAACTTGTCAGTGTCGTGGAAGAGACTGATAGACTCAGAGAAAAGAAAAGAAAAGAAAAACAGTTACTTCTCAGGTATGAGAAAGCATGCAATGAACCATCTGAAGAAATTACTCTGTTGAAGGTTAAGTTAGAAGAAGCTAAGAATATTGAAGACATCCTCAAACAACAATTGAAGGAAGCCAAAACAAAAGGTTAAAAACTGGAAGCTGAAGTAGTGACTGTCAAAAACAATCTAGAGAAATTCCAAGCCTTATATCATCAGAATCTGACAAGTATTAAAGCCTTAGAAGGATTAGCCACCATTTTGAATCAACAAAGGAATCCAAAGTTGAAAATTGGTTTGGGTTATGAAGAGGGATCAAGTAGTGGTCAGCCAAGCAATAAAGAATCCATCAATTTTTTCAAATCTACAACCATTGACAACAACAAACCTGCAGAAACAAAGGAAGATAATCAACCACCAAGGAGGAGTGAAGGAATAAGTACCAGAACTGAATCTGTAGAACAAAAAAATAATACACCCTCCACTCAAGGAAATCATCAACATGGAAGAAATCTACCTACTCAAAGAAGACATCCATTTTTCGGGTACAAAGATTTGTTTTATGGATATTGTTTTTTCTGCTCTAACTGTGGCCACAAAGCTGTAAATTGTTCTTTAAGATTTAGACATGAGCAATCAAGATATCCAAGGAATAAATATCCTCCACAACAAAGAATAAGACAACCACAGACTACAAATCATGTGATGGTTGAGAAAAAGACGCAGATTAAGCATAACAATCATTATGATCCTTTATTCAATGAACCAGAATGTTACATCTACCATAATTATGGACATAAAGCTACAGACTGATGCTTAAAGAACTATAAGCTAGATTCAAATCACAGAGCTGAAAATGTCAAGGTTTGGAAGAAGAAAGAAGATAACAAGTGTGGATTAGTGTTTTCAGCTCAAAGACAAAATAACCCTTGGTATATTGACAATGAATGCTCCAAGCATATGACAGGTGACAAAAGTAAGTTCCTATCATTCAAAGAAAGTAAATCAGGAAATGTGACTTTTGGAAATAATGCTCTAAGAAAGATCAGAGGTAAAGGTATAGTAATATTAAGTCCTGGAAGAGAAAAAACTCAAGATGTATTATTTGTTGATGGCTTAAATCATAATATTATTAGTGTTAGTCAAGTGTGTGACAGAGGATGTGAAGTCACTTTCACTGCCAAGGATTGTAAAATAAAAACAGTGAACACAGGAGAGCTGATTGCAAAAGGGGTTAGAATTGAAAACAATGTCTATGTTCTCAAGGAAGATAAGGAGGAATGTCATTTAAGAAAAATTTATGAAATTTGGTTATGGCACAAAAGGATTGGACACCTGAATTTTGATCATATTGTCAAACTGAATAATGAAGGTGTTTCAAAAGATCTTCCAAGAATATCTAGGCCTCATAACTCTGTATGTGAATCCTGTCAAATGAGGAAGTTAGCTCATGATCAATTCAAATCAAATAATTTCACATCTTATGAGAAACCGCTTCAAATTATTCATATGGATCTGTGTGGACTATCGCAAAAGGAAGGAACTGGAGGAGAACGTTACTTTACGCTGGTCATTGCTGATTTCTCTAGACTTACATGGGTTTCCTTTCTGGGAGAAAAATATGATGCATTTGAGAAGTTCAAAACATTTAATGAGTTAGTTGAGAATCAGGTAGGAAGAAAGTTAAAGGCAATTCGCTCAGACAGGGGAGGAGAATTTCTATCAAAATATTTCAAAGAATTCCATGAAAGACAAGGAATTAAAAGAGAATATACTATTCCAAGTACTCCTCAACAAAATGGAGTTGTGGAACGCCAAAATAGATCAATTCAGCAAATGGCAAGGGCTATGATGAGTGAAAGGGACATTTCACAGACCTTCTGGGTGGAGGTTGTTCACATGGTTGTTCATGTTCTGAATAAAGCACATCTAAGGCCAAACAGTGATAAAACTCCATAGGAGTTGTGGTTTGGTCGACCTGCATCAATCAATCACTTCAAAGTATTTGGAATTAAATGCTACATAAAAAATAATGATGATCATATGGAAAAATTCGATGGTAGAGATGATGAAGGTATCATCTTAGGATATGCAACGAACAGTAAAGGATAAAGATGCTTTAACAAAAGAATGAATAAATTAGTAGACTTTATTGATGTTCGAATTTATGAAGAAGCTCTTGTAAAATATCAACAAAGAATAAGCACCAAGTCAGATGAATAAGATGATGAGAATAATGAAAATGAAGAACAACAAATCTGAGAGTCAAAAGAAAATGATGAATCATGTGGAGAAGAGACACCTAGACAAGAAGAGTCAAGACAACAATCAACATCAAATCCTTCCTCCAGAATTACTCAAAAGAATCATCCTGCAAGTCAGATAATTGGTGAGAAAGACAAGGGTGTAAAAACCAGGAGAAGGATAATCAAATACACTGAGAAATCACATATAGCCTTCATATCCATTGTGGAACCCAAGAACTTTAGTGAAGCCAGTAAAGATGTAAATTGGTTAAAAGCAATGAATGAGGAACTGGATCAGATTGAAAAGAATGACACTTGGGAACTTGTTCCTAGGCCATCAAATAAAAATGTAATAGGATCCAAATGGGTCTACAAAAATAAGATGAATGAGAAAGGAAATATTCTAAGAAATAAGGCTAGATTGGTCTGCAAAGGGTATGCTCAGATAGAAGGACTGGATTTTGATGAAATATTTGCACCCGTAGGAAGATTAGAATATATTAGAATGTTTCTTGCCTATGTTGGTCATACAAAGTTTAAAGTATATCAAATGGATGTCAAGTCATCTTTTCTAAATGGATATCTAAAAGAAGAAGTCTGTATGGAACAACCAGAGGGTTTCCAACTGTCAGATAACCTTGACTTTGTCTGCAAGCTAATGAAAGCCTTATATGGGTTGAAACAAGCTCCTCATGCCTGGTATTACACATTGCATAAGTATCTTCAAGACAAAGGGTTCAAGAGAGGAATAATTGACTACAATCTATATATCAAAACAAAGGATAATGATTTGCTCATTGTGTTGGTCAATGTAGATGACATCATCTTCAAAATTAATAATTCCTCATTGGTACAATGGTTTTCTTCTACCATGTAGTCTGAATTTGAAATATCTATGATAGGGGAACTATATTTTTTTCTTGGTCTACAAATTACTCAGAGGTTTGAAGGAATATTTATTTTTCAGGAGAAATATCTAAGAGAAGTGTTGAAAATGTTTCAAATGGAAGATTCTTCACTTGTAAGCACACCTATGGTCACTAGATGCAAGTTAAGTAAGGATGATGACTCATCTGATGTTGATCAGAGTTCATATAGGTCTATGATAGGCATCCTGTTGTACATCACAACATCTCATCCAAACATAATGCATGATGTTGGAATGGTAGGAAGGTATCAGTCTGCACCTAAACAGAGTCATTTGATAGCTGTCAAAAGATTATTCAAATAATTGAAAGGAACAATGAACTATGGCCTATGGTATCCTATGAATCATAATTTTCAATTATCAGTCTATTCAGATGTTGATTGGGCTAACTGCATGGATGAAAGGAAAAACACGAGTGGAGGTTCATTCTTCTTAGGAGATTCTCTTGTAGCATGGTTGAGCAAGAAGCAAGGTTTCATTTCCTTATATACTATAGAAGTTGAATACATTGCAACTTCCACTTGTTGTACCCAAGTATTGTGGATGATTCAGACACTTGCAGACTTGGAGGTAAAGTATATTGCACCAATCCCAATTCATTGTGATAATACTAGTGCAATTAGTGTGTAAAAGAATCATGTATTTAACTCCAAGACCAAGCATATACCCATCACATATAACTTCTTGAGGGAACATATAACCAACACTATTGTTTCTTTGCATTATATTCCATCCAATGAACAGATTGTTGATATATTCACTAAACCGCTTGCAAAATCCAAGTTTGAGTATCTATGCCAAAAGTTGGGTGTGACCCTGTTATCAAGACAAAATAGTCTATCTAATCAGGGGGAGAATGCTCATAGTATATCTGATCAGGGGGCAAGTTCTTATTGCATCTCTAATCAGAGGGAGAACATAATCAGTCTCAGTTTTATTTGACATTGATGTCAAAGGGGGAGAAAAGGTATGGTCTGGATGCTACAGTTGGAGGTCTAAGTAGAATAGTGCATCTTTTCAAGGTTTCCATCAATGCCAAAGGGGGATATTGTTGGCATGTTTACATGAAGAGTGTGCTTGTCATTGATGGAAAGAACAACAATGAGGATGGCTTATTGTCAGTGATGATAGCATCAAGAATGGCTAGACTGTGGCAATGTGGGGGTTTGAAGTAGCTTGTGTGTGGTGCTAGTACTTCATGGTCTTACTTATTGCATATTAGTTGTTGTTTTGGTGGAGTTACCTAGGCCTTCAAGTAACATTAACATGATTGGGGGAATCATACACTCTTGGTGAGGGAGCCCTGAGGTTCTGCATGTGTATTATACTTTTATAATGATATTAAAAACAATAGGCGCTCATCTCCTTGGCATACTTTGGAGCACCTTGGGGGTTTAATGAGGATTTTCGTAATGATGTGATATTGCACATCTAACTCCATGAATAAAAATGACTGAATGTAACTGTTAGTGAATCCAAAGAGACTCAGCATAACCACCAGAAAAGAGGAAGGGTCACTCCACTCCGCATTACACATCTAATTCCGCAAATAAAAATGACCGAATGTAATTGTCAGTGTAGCAAAAGGGACTTAGCATAACCATTTGGGAAGAGGAAGGGTTGCGATTCTTTTTCTGGCAGAGGATTTTGAAGGGTCATGTTTTTTATCGGGCACAGGACTTGGAGATGATGTAATCTTTTTTATGGGTGTGTGGATAGAGATGGGGAGAGATTTTTAGATCGAGTGTGGGCTAAGAAGGGTGGTATTAATTTTTTGACAGAAGGGTAGCATCGTTTTTGGAGTTGGGTTGTAATTTTTCACACAAACACAGAAGGGTCACACTCTTATTCAGCCAAAAACAGAAGGGTCGCACCATTTTTTGGCATACACAAAAGCGTCGCACCAGTAGACAAAAGGGTCACACCATTTTTGGGCATACATAGAAGCGTCGCACCATTTTTTTTGGGAAAACACAGATGGGTCGTGCAAACACTAAGAAGGGTCACTCTACCTCTCAAAAGGGTCACATTATTTTCTTGCATACTATTACACGGAAAAATTGCTCAGCTGGATAAGTGTCGCATTGTCCCTCTCAATTGTCGTAAGTGTCGCATTGTCCCTCTCAACTTTTGCAAGTGTCGCAAGTTGGTCACTAGTGTCGCAAAGAATGTTCAGACATACTGTCATGATAACGACACTAAGGAGACACTTATAACATCTCACATGACTGTTTTGAATGAGGAGAACTGATCTACTGAAGTCAAACAACCTTTTGCCACCTGAAAGCACCCAAAAAACTGAGTTTTGGAGAGGAACGCTACCCCTTACACTATCTCGGAGCACTGGCGCTCCCCAATACACTGTTAGGGAGCGTTATAACACTCCCCTGGCCCTTTTGAGGGAGCGCTATAGACCTTAAGAGCGCTGGCACTTTTCCAAGGCACACCAGGAGCGCTACAACACTCTGATGGCCCTTTTGAGGGAGCGCTACCTATTCTGGGTGGTTTCTAAACTGTTGAGATGAATGGGGGAAGCATATTTTCATTCGTGGAAAGAAGTTGGATTCGAATCCCTAGTCCAGCCATGATCCTAGGGCAGATCCTCAACTGAAGGAGGAAAATCCTCACCTTCCCCAAGGATATCTCAAGATTGTTGAGCCTCTCCAAGGCTATATAAGCAAGCTTTCTAATGGTGAAAGAGAAGGAAAAAGAGATAATCATACCAAAATTATGATCTCATGAGTGGTATGGACTGCAAATGCAAAATTACACCAAACTTATGATCTCATAAGTGGTGGGGGGAAGAATTGAGCATATGAAACTTATGATCTTGGAGGAGACACAGAGTCAGCCAAAGGAGAGTAATCATTGAAGCTGTTGTCATCCAGGTTGTGGATCTTTCAGGCAAGGGTTAGACGAAGAGGATTTGACGAAGTTGTCGCATTCACATCTACGATTGTAAGCATTGTTGTCGTTATTCTCATTAATATGACAAGATTGGCCTGTTTCTTTCTAGTTTGTTTCTGATGTTACATGAACTTATCATTTAATGATAGATCTATTTTCAAGCTAATGTCAGTAGAGTAGGAAGTGGTCGTATCTTGTTTTGTCCACAGAACTCAGCGAGGAGAAAAAGGATTGGAGCGCAACTCGGAGCGTGCAGGGACAAACATCGATTAAGAGGTACTTCTATCATCCTTCCTTCTCATGCATTAGGCTTAGATAGATTTGAAAGGAAGTCAGTGTCCATGATAAGCATTTTTCTGTCTAGGGTTAAGGTCAAGCCTTAGAGGTCGATCTACTTGTCCGCAAGCAGATTTTCCTACAACACATACACAGAGGAGTCACTCTGCCTCTCAGAAGGGTGGCATTCTTCTATTGCATACAAATAAGGGTCTCATTATTCTCTTGCATACATAGAAGGGTCACATTCAGACACAAATGGGTCATGTTTTTGAAAGAAAAATGCAGAACAAGAGGAGAAACATGAGTTTTTTTTTCTATATGGTCATTCATGTGCTCAGAAGGGTACAGGTGCTGAAGAGAATAGGTGAGGCGTAACACATAAAATGGAGATGGATCACAGAGCATAAAATGCAGAAGAAAAGTTGAACAGAGATGCAGTGGTGCGCAGGAGGAGAAAGAGTGGAACATAGACAAAGAAGAGTCTAGTGGAGTCATAGAGCCTAGAAGCAAAAATATTCAGAAGTGGAACATAGCATAGAAGTTGAAGAAGGAAGAGGAGACATTGAGCTATAACAGATTAGATCAGAGACAAATCAAGTAAGTAAGTTTTGTAAGATTCAATTAGGGTGGTAGGGTGGTGCTATGGAGGATTGTAGTCCTCTAAATTCTAGTTGGATCTAGAAGATATTATGGGAGTTGGTGCTTCCATCTAGTAGGTTCTAGAGAAACCTAAGAGTTGGTGCTCTCTGCAAGTTGTAGCTTGCTATCAAAGTTTGTAGCCTCATATTTGAGTTGGTTCTCAAATACTATGGTGTACATGAAAGTTGGAGCTTGATTGACATCCGAAGAAGAAGAAGGGGTTTTCTCCCTATATGGGTTTCCTCGTGAAAATCAGTGTCTCTGTGTATTTTGTGTGATTGATAAAATATTATATATCTATGCAACACATTTAATAATAATCTAGAAAAATTCAAAAAAGAATAAGAAAAAGTTTCAATCTTATATAATTGATTCACCCCCCCTCTCAGTTATATTTCCAACAAATTACGCCATCTCCAGTAGGCCTGTTTCGTCAAAGAGGTATGTTCCTTTCCGTACTTCTTATTTTAATGATCATTGGAACCTACATTCTTCAATGATGTCTTGTGAAGGTTTGTCACATTCTGGAATGGACATGCCACTATCGACAACATAGATTGCATATCAAGTTGTTCTTGACTCTTCCATCGATCTGGATTTTGTTACCTCGTAGACGAACGAGGAAGATCTTGTCCTAGAGCCTATATGGGTCTCTTTGTCACCTTGTTCACATTACTTCCTCGATGATACTTTTCCTTTGGATGAATCTATAATTGAGGCCATGAATGGTTCTGACAGGCCCTGGGATGATATGCATCATCGCTCTTATTTTCTCCCAGAGCTTGCTAGAACCGAGCAAGATGAATTTAGATATACTTTGAGAGAGACAGTCGGTCACGTTGTAGTTCCACTTGATACACATGACATTTATGCCAAAGGAAACATGGCGAGTATATCCCCTATTGTCATGACCGATATCTCTCGTATCCTTGACAAGATTGAAAATGTATACATCAGTGCAGATTGTTCACCAGAAGAAATTTTGATCTACATCGAACTCTTCAAGGAATTACGAGATGTATTTGCTTGGTCATATGAAGAGATGCCATGAATCGACCCCCGAATTGTCGAACATGAGATTAAAACTTACTTGGATGCTAAGCCTATTCGACAATGTCTTGGAGTTGTCAATCCCCGGAAGGCCTCTGCTATTAAGGAAGAGGTAGAAAAAATGCTTAATGTTGGATTTATCTACCCATTTCTTTTGACTGAATAGGTATCCAATCTAGTTCCTGTGAATAAAATCAAGGAACCATCCAAGTATGCATGGATTTTCATGACCTGAACAAAGCCTGTCCTAAGGAACATGCTATGACCTTCGCATTTCATGATCTTAAGCATATAGTCGAATCCTATCTTCCCAATCTTGTTGCTCACTCCTGTAAGAGAGTGGATCTCCCTAAGCACCTTCAGATAGTCTTTGAAATATGTTTCTATTATCACATCTAGTTGAACCCTCATAAATTCATATTTTTCATTAGGTCAGGTTGTCTTCTAGGATTTTTAGTCTCTGAGATTGAGATCATAGTAGATCCGTTAAAGGTTGAGGAAATACTTCGATTGCCTCCCCCGCATACTATTCGCCAACTTAAAGGTTTACAAGGGAAAGAAATTTTTTTACGTCAGTTTATAGTGAACTATGCCAATATTACTAAGGGTTTCATGCATCTCTTGAAGAAGTACACTCCTTTTATCTGGGATGAGCAAGCCCAGGAATCCTTCAATGCTTTGAAGAAATCCTTGGTATCGAAGCCTCTACTAAAGTCTCATGAATACAATAGATATTACTTGTTTTATGTCTCCACGTCCGAAGAGCCGATTGGTATGGTGTTGGTTCAGGAGGATGATGAGATCCGTGAGCACATCATTTACTATCTTAGTTGAAACTTAGTTGACCCTGAACTCAAATGTTTTCATGTTGAAAAGATAGCTTTGGTTGTTGTTCACGCAGTCCAACGGTTACGACACTATATATTTCTTTGCAAAACTACTGTGTTTGTCGATGTCAATCCATTTCAATACGTCCCTACCAGACGTATCATAGGGGAAAAGTACAATAAATGGATTTTCATCCTACAAGAGTTTGATCTCGATTTCGCTTATGTGAAGTCCAAAAAATCACTAGTTTTTGTAGAATTAACATCTGACTTCCCTCGATTAGAAGAGGATGTTATTCATGTTGATTCATTTGTGGATGAACACATTTTCCTTGTCTCGTCATCAGACCTCTAGTATGGAGACATTTTTTTGTATCTTCAAACCTTGAAGTTCCCTTAGCATCTCTCGCGAGATGATTGACGACGTATATGATACCAAGCTAATAAATACCTTATCGTCGACGACACATTGTATCATCGAGGAGTAGACAATATTCTGCGTTGTTTTATAACTCACAAAGAAGTTGAGTTTGTTCTAAACGACTGCCACAATGGGGCTTGTGGTGGTCATCTATCCGGGCTTGCGACAACCTAGAAAATTTTGCGAGCCGTTTATTTTTTACCATCTATCTTTAAAGATTGCATCAAAGAGGTTAAGAAGTGCCACCCCTACCAGGTGTTCACTAGAAAAATGTGCTCGCATCCAACCCCTCTCCATCCAGTCATTACTGTTGGTCCCTTCACCAAGTGGGGGTGGACTTTGTGGATTGCAACCCAACTTCAGCTGGGGGGGATCAACACATTATCATGGTCATAGAATACTTTACTAAGTGGGTTGAGGCCATGCCTACAGTTAAATCCAATAGGAAGACTGTCGTCTTCTTCATATTCAATCAAATTATATCCAGGCTCAGAATCGCAATTGAGATTGTCACTGATCATGGCAGACACTTTCAGAATGAAATGATGGAAGAACTAGCATCTAAACTAGGGTTTAAGAATGGTCATTCTTCCCCTTACTACCCCCATGAAAATGGACAAGTAGAGGCCGTGAACAAGTCTCTCAAGATCATTTTCCAGAAAATTATTAGCCAGAGAAAATTTGGCTGGCATATCATGCTATATCCTGCACTTTGGGCATATCGAACCTCGGTAAAGACTTTCACCATTTTTTCTCCTTTCCAGTTATTACACGGTGTGGAGTCGATATTACCAATTGAATGATAAATCCCTTCTCTTTTATTGGCAGTTGCGCTCCTACCTGACACTTTCGATATCGAACGATGCCTTGTACACCTAGAGAGTCTAGATGAGCAGTGTCGAGATGCCTCTATGGCTATCGAAGTGAATAAAATATGTGTCAAGGTCCAATACGATAATTATTTATGTCCTCGGTTGTACATTAAGGGTGACTTGGTCCTTCTATATGATCAAGACAAAGAACCACTGGGGGCGGGCAAGTTCAAACCCATGTGGCACGGTCCCTATATCGTGCGATGTGTCTTAGAAAGAGGAGTTTATGAATTAGAATATTATGAAGGGAACATGTTGGTTGAGCCCAGGAATAGGCTATATTTGAAAATATATTAGGCTTGAACCCTAAAATTGGGCATAACTCTTTGTATACTAATGTAATTTAGTGTATATATCTTTTCCCTTTATTTTTATCTTCATCTTTCTTATCGAGTTTTCCCTTGGTTGGAAGATGTCAACGGAGTCTTTGATCTACTTAGGATTCTTATACAAGGCCAGTTGTCATACACGAAACTTAGCTTCTGCCACCTGGATTGTTTACTCACTCGAGGGTATACTGGTGTCTTCAGGTGGTGTATGCCTAGGGCCATTCATGAATAATGTGGTCGAATATAGCGTCGTTATAGAACTTTTGCGTGATGCAATTTTGCATGGTATTTTCTCTTTAGAGGTTTTCCTGGACTCCCAATTAGTAGTATGTCAGTTGAATGACAGTTACCATGTGTGTGACCCTACTTTACTCCAATGATTCCTACGGGTACAACTTTTGGAACGATAGTTTGATTTTATAACTTATCGTCACATACTTAGGACTTCTAACTATGTATCTAATGCATATGTTAATTTTACTTTAGATTGACATTTGTCAAATAACTAAATAAAAATAAACATTCTCATCAATGTACACATTGTAACATAAGTAAATCCGAAGAACCATGCTTTTTTTGGAAGATTGGTTGTTGTCATTGATGTCAACCCTAGTCATTGGTTTTGTACCGCAAGATTGATGAAGGTATTTGGACATGAAGGAAAATGCACATGAAGATACAACACCCATGGATGGATAGTATACATCATGTTGTTTCCGGTGGTATGTGGAATGTCACGTGGATCCTCATGGTTGAGGAGAAATAAATTTTTGAAGATGACAAAGTGAATTGAAGAAGGAAGTACATGTAGGCCTTGAAGATAATTAAAGAAAAAAATTACAAAATAAGAAAGTGTTAGGTCGTCCCTAATGTTAAAAGGAAGTGACATAAATGGTATAAATAAATATCATTATACATTCATTTAAAATATAAGTCTAATATCAGAGGAAATCATAAGTAAAGAAGGTCGGATTTCAAGGGAGGATGAATTCTTTTGGTGATGTGTTCTAAGGTATGTTATTTTCAGGTCATCTTACCATTTTCGCTATAATTTTTTTTCTAGAACGATTCAGATGGTGAAATTTCTATGGTACTGAGAAGACATTTCAAGGTACCTGTGGTAAATGATTCATCTCTTGATTCTCTATAATTATGGAGATAGACTATGTGGAAGATAGGGTTTTTTACCAGTCCTGAAGCTAGTCAATAAATAGGTGTTCCGGGTAAAACAGTCATAACTTCTTCATAGAGATTCCAATCAGATGTTAAATATTTAGCGCAAGCCATTCTATACAAGTTCGCTCTCCTGAATAAACCATAATTGAATAAGGTCTACCATTCTTTCCATAAATTCCTTTTGGGGAGGATTCAAGGAGTGAAACTTGGAGAATTTTCAGAAAATACATTGAGTAATATTATCTATAGGATCATAGTATTATAAGAATTGAATAATTGCAGAAGTTGAAGAATTCTCATGAATCATTATCAGGTTCTATGTGATGGTTGGTTGATGGTGATGATTTAATGTAAAGTTTTATTATCTCTCATATATTCTTGGGTGGAAGGAAGGGGAAAGTATGGATATTTAAACCCTCTCTTGATATTTGAGGATTGTATCTTCCTCTTGGAGGTTTATCCCTCCCTTTACATTTGAAAGCTGCAACTAACTTTGGAAGTCATTACTTCCCTTGAACAATAACTATTGATTGTTTCTCATATATTGTGCATGGTGTACTGTGGTGTATTG
Source organism: Picea engelmannii (assembly GCA_009831015.1). NCBI lineage: Eukaryota > Viridiplantae > Streptophyta > Pinopsida > Pinales > Pinaceae > Picea > Picea engelmannii. The sequence continues at coordinate 418,519 of ML777475.1, forward strand.
GTGTAATTCTTATACTATTGTTCATTGCTCATTGGATATAATTGAATGGTTTAAGTATAAGTTGAAAAAGGTTTTAAATTGTACTTGATATTGATTCACCCCCCTCTCAGTATCAACAATTGGTATCAGAGCAGGTTACCTTCAGTACAATTTAACCACTGGAAGGAAGATTCTAAGCAGAAATGGAAGACAACATTCCAAATGGAATTCCACCATTTGATCGAAGAAATTTTGAATACCGGAGTAATAGAATGGAAACTTAGTTTAAATATTTTGGGGCAGATGTTTGGTTCTCAGTTGCGATACATTTCTTTAAAGAAACCAAAGACTGTAGCTCAGAAGGAAGAAAAAAGGAACAATAAATTGGCAATAGATACCTTCCTAGATGGATTGACAGATTCAATGAAATCCAAAGTGGGATCATGTGCATTAGCAGAAAATATTTGGGACAAGCTACAAGACATTTATGCAAGGGAAGAAGCCGAAGAAGAAAAAGAAGTTGAAGCAAATTTCAACATCTCAGATTTCAATGAAGCTAATAGAAGTCAGTTCTTTTTCTTTAATTGTGAAGGAGTAGGACATGTTGAATTTGAATGTCCTCATCCAAGGATTGAAAGAGATGACAATGAAGAAGAAGAAAATCATGAAGTATAAATGATTCAACAATAAGATGAGAATCTTAAAAAATTGAAGCATGTTGAGATTGAAAATAGCAAGATCAAAAACACATGTAGAAAACTAACAAGTGAATTGGGTAGTTATTAAAATAAAGTTTTAAGATTAAAGAAACAATTAGAAGAATTTTAGAAACTAAGAGAAGAAACCATTTCCTTGAAAACTCCACTCGAAGAAGCAACAAGAATAGCAGAAGTAAAGAAGGTCCAAATGATGAAAAAAGAAGAAGATTGTGAGAAACTTGAACAAGAAGTTGTCTCATTGAGGAAGAGCTTAAGAAAATCTCAAGTGCCAAAATAATTAACACATATTGGATGCATGGGTGAAACTTCATACAAAGAAGATGAAAATACCAACAAGAAGGCTGAAGAAAGATCTACACAGACAATTCATGAGAAGTGGACCAGGATACCAGAAAGAAGGAATGATTACAAAAGAGATGAATATCCAAGAAGACCTCCTACCTTCAGGAATCAAAGAAGATTTAATCATTATGAAGGAAACTACAGAAGAGTAGATCATGAACCCAGATGGACTACATCACAAAGAAGGTCACTTACTCCCAGGTATCAAAATTTATTTCTTGGTCATTGTTATACTTGCAAAAATTTTGGACATAAGGAAATTAATTGTATAATCAATTTAAGGAAAAAATACGCAAGAAACATGAATGGTGTAAACAGAGGATATGGAAATAATCATGGATTTGTCAACAAAAGTTATAATTCATTTTATCCATTGATGAAAAAAAAATACTATATGCTACAAATACAATTATTTTGGTCACAAAGCATGAGATTGCAGATATATGAATGAAGATGTCCCTATGCCAACCACAGTATCGACAAGGAAATATATTCCAAACAATGAATATTGTCAAATAGAATTAACCACTGAAGAATGTAAAGAAGAATATGAATGGTACATAGACAGTGGATGTTCTTCACACATGACCGAGGATCAAGACAAATTCATGAGCATGAAAAGAAAGGGTTGAAATGTTTCATTTGGAGATGACACATCTGCCAAAATACTTAGAGAAGGTGTACTAGAGCTTGGAAGAAAAAATGTAAAAGCAAAGAATGTTCTATTGGTTGAAGACTTGAATCATAATCTACTCAGTGTTAGTAAAATGTGTGATCAAGGATACACTCTTACGTTTGACTCTCGAAAATGTAAAATCAGAAAAAATGACTCATGAAGATTGGTTGCAACTGCAACATGAAGACCAAACAACATATACATCCTAGACATGAAGAAGAGAGAGAAGACAGAATCCACACAAATGGATTCTAAGGAAGAAAAAGTCCCAAAGACCAAAAATAAGGATGAAGTATTATTGAGTGCCACATGTTCAGGGGGAGCAGCCCCAAATAAGAGAGTTACATTTTTCCATTAAACTTAGGGGGAACAGCCCTACCCTTTGCCATTGATGTCAAAGGGGAAGAGAAATTGGGATCATGATGATAGGGGGAGTATGACTATTGCCATCAATGACAAAGGGGGAGATTGTTGGAAGATTGGTTGTTGTCATTGATCTCAACCCTAGTCATTGGTTTTGGACCGCAAGATTGATGAAGGTATTTGGAGATGAAGGAAAATGCACATGAAGATACAACACCCATGGATGGACAGTATACATCATGTTATTTCCGGTGGTATGTGGAAAGTCACGTGGATCCTCATGGTTGAGGAGAAATGAATTTTTGAACATGACAAAGTGAATTGAAGAAGGAAGTACCTGTAGGCCCTGAAGATAATTAAAGAAAAGAATTACAAAATAAGGAAGTGTCAGGTCGGCCCTAATGTTAAAATGAAGTGACATAAATGGTATAAATAAATATCATTATACATTCATTTGAAATATAAGTCAAATTTTAGAGGAAATCATAAGTAAAATAGGCCGGATTTCAAGGGAGGATGAAGTCTTTTGCTGATGTGTTCTAAGGTATGTTATTTTCAGGTCATCTTAGCATTTTCACTATAACTTTTTTTCTATAACGATTCATATGGGGAAATTGTTGTGGTATTGAGAATACATGTCAGTACATATGGTAAATGTTTCATCTATTGATTCTCTATAATTATTGATATACACTCTGTGGAATATATGATTTTTGACCAGTCCTGAAGCTAGTCAATAAATAGGTGTTCCAGGTAAAACATACATAACTTATTCATAGGGAATCCAAAGGACGTGGGACCAATTTCATTGGAAATAGTACATACTTTATTTTCTTATGTGCAAGTTTCAGAATTGGATGTTAAATATTAAGCGTGGGGCATTCTGTACAAGTTCGATCTCCTGAATAAACCAAAATTGAATAAGGTCTACCATTCTTTCTATAACTTCCTTTTGGGGAGGATTCAAGGAGTGAAACTTGGAGAATTTTTAGAAAATACATTGAGTAATATTATCTACAGGATCATAGTATTCTAAGAATTGAATAATTGCAGAAGTTGAAGAATTTTCATGAATCATTATCAGGTTCTACGTGATGGTCGGTTCATGGTGACGATTTAATGTAAAGTTTTATTATCTCTCATATATTATTGGGTGGAAGGAAGGGGAAAGGATGGAGAGTTAAACCCTCTCTTGATAATTTAGGATTGTATCTTCCTCTTGGAGGTTTATCCCTCCCTTTAAATTTGGAAGTTGCATCTACCTTTGGAAGTCATTACTTCCCTTGAACAATAGCTATCGATTATTTCTCATATATTGTGCATGTTGTACTGTGGTGTATTGGTGTAACTCTTATACTATTGTTCATTTCTCATTGTATATAATTGAATGGTTTAAGTATAAGTTGAAAAAGGTTTTAAATTGTACTTTATATTGATTCACCCCCCTCTCAGTATCAACAATTGGTATCAGAGAAGGTTACCTTCAGTACAGTTTAACCACTAGAAGGAAGATCCTAAGAAGAAATGGAAGACATCATTCCAAATGGGATTCCACCATTTGATGGAAGAAATTTTGAATATTAGAGTAATAGAATGGAAACTTAGTTTAAATCTCTTGGGGCAGATGTTTCGTTCTCAGTTGCTTCAGGATACAATTCTTTAAAGAAACCATAGGCTGCAGCTCATAAGGAAGCAAAAAGGAATAAAAAATTGGCAATAGATATCATCCTGGATGGATTGACAGATTCAGTGAAATCCAAAGTGGGATCATGTGCATCAGAAAAAGAGATTTGGGACAAGCTAAAAGACATTTATGCAAGGGAAGAAGCAGAAGAAGAAAAAGAAGTTGAGGCAAATTTCAACATCTCGGATTTTAATGAAGCAAATAGAAGTCAGTTCTTTTGATTTAATTGTGAAGGAGTAGGACATGTTGAATTTGAATGTCCTCATCCAAGGATTGAAAGAGATGACAATTAAGAAGAATAAAATCATGAAGTAGAAATGATTCAACAAGAAGATGAGAATCTTAAAAAATTGAAGCATGTTGAGGTTGAAAATAACAAGATAAAAAACACGCGTAGAAAACTAAGAAGTGATTTGGGTAGTTATTAAAAGACAGTTGTAAGCTTAAAGAAACAATTTGAAGACTTTCAAAAACTAAGAGACGAAACCATTTCCTTGAAAACTCTACTCGAAGAAGCAAGAAGAATAGCAGAAGTAAGGAAGGTCCAAATGATGAAAAAAGAAGAAGATTGTGAGAAACTTGAACAAGAAGTTGTCTCATTGAGGAAGAGCTTAAGAAACTCTCAAGTGTCAAAAGAATTAACACATATTGGATGCATGGGTGAAACTTCATACAAAGAATATGCAAATACCAACAAGAAGGTTGAAGAAAGATCTACACAAACAATTGATGAGAAGTGGACCAGGATACCAGACAGAAGGAATGATTACAAAAGAGATGAATATCCAAGAAGACCTCCTACCTTCAAGAATCAAATAAGATTCAATCATTATGAAGGAAACTACAGAAGAGTAGATCATGAACCCAAATGGACTACATCACAAAGAAGGCCACTTACTCCCAGGTATCAAAATTTCTTTCTTGGTCATTGTTATAGTTGCAAAAATTTTGGACATAAGGCAATTAATTGTAGAATCAATGAAAGGAAAAAATATGCAAGAAACATGAATGGTGTAAACAAAAGATATGGAAATAATCATGGATTTGTCAATATAAGTTATAATTCATTTTACCCATTGATGAAAAAAAATATTGTATGCTACAAATGCAATTATCTTGGTCACAAAGCACGAGATTGCAGATATATGAATGAATATGTCCCTATGCCAACCAAAGTATCGAGAAGGAAAGATATTCTAAACAATGAATACTGTTGAATAGAATTAACCGCTGAATAATGTAAAGAAGAAGATGAATGGTACATAGATAGTGGATGTTCTTCACACATGACCAGGGATCAAGACAAATTCATCAGCTTGAAGAGAAAGAGTGGCAATGTTTCATTTGGAGATGACTCATCTGCCAAAATACTTGGAGAAGGTGTAGTAGATCTTGGAAGAAAAAATTTAAAATAAAAGAATGTTCTATTGGTTGAATACTTGGTCATAATCTACTCAGTGTTAGTAAAATGTGTGATCAAGGATACACTCTTACGTTTGACTCCTGAAAATGTAAAATCGGAGAAAATAACTCAGGAAGATTGGTTGCAAATGAAACAAGAAGACCAAACAACATATACATCCTAGACATGAAGAAGAGAGAGAAGACATAATCCACACAAATGGATTATAAGGAAGAAAAAGTCCCAAAGACCAAAAATAAGGATGAACTATTATTGAGTGCCACATGTTCAAGGGGGAGCAACCCCAAAAAAGAGAGTTACATTTTTCCATTAAACTTAGGGGGAGAATCCCTACCCTTTTCCATTGATGTCAAAGGGGGAGAGAAATTGGGATCATGATGATAGGGGGAGCATGAGTATTGCCATCAATGAAAAAGGGGGAGATTGTTGGAAGATTGGTTGTTGTCATTGATGTCAACTCTAGTCATTGGTTTTGGACCGAAAGATTGATGAAGGTATTTGGAAATGAAGGAAAATGCACATGAAGATACAACACCCATGGATGGATAGTATACATCATGTTGTTTCCGGTGGTATGTGGAACGTCATGTGGATCCTCATGGTTTAGAAGAAATGAAGTTTTGAAGATGACAAAGTGAATTGAAGAAGGAAGTACATGTAGGCCTTGAAGATAATTAAAGAAAATTATTACAAAATAAGAAAGTGTCAGGTCGGCCCTAAAGTTAAAAGGAAGTGAAATAAATGGTATAAAAAATATCATTATACATTCATTTGAAATATAAGTCGAATTTCAGAGGAAATCATAAGTAAAGAAGGTTGGATTTCAAGGGACGATGAAGTCTTTTGGTGATGTGTTCTAAGATATGTTATTTTCAGGTCATCTTACCATTTTTGCTATAACATTTTTTCTAGAAAGATTCAGATGGTTAAATTGATATGGTATTGAGAAGACATGTCAAGGGATCTATGGTAAAAGTTTCATCTCTTGATTCTCTATACTTCTCGAGATACACTCTGTGGAAGATAGGGTTTTTAACCAATCCTGAAGCTAGTCAATAAATAGGTGTTCTAGGTAAAACAATCACAACTTATTGATATAGAATCCAAATGACATGGGACCAATTTCATTAGAAAGAGTATGGATTTTAGTTTCTTGTGTGAAAGTTTCAGAATCAGATGTTAAATATTGAGTGTGGGGCATTCTGTACAATTTCGGTCTCTTGAATAAACAAGAATTTAATAAGGTCTACCATTCTTTCTACAACTTCCTTTTGGGGAGGATTCAAGGAGTGAAACTTGGAGAATTTTCATAAAATACATTGAGTAATATTATCTACAGGATCAGAGTATTCCAAGAATTGAAGAATTGCAAAAATTGAAGAATTCTCATGAAGCATTATCAGGTTATATGTGATGGTTGGTTGATGGTGATGATTTAATGTAAAGTTTTATTATCTCTCATATATTCTTGGGTGGAAGGAAGGGGCAAGGATGGAGAGTTAAAACCTCTCTTGATATTCGAGGATTGTATATTCGTCTTGGAGGTTTATCCCTCCCTTTACATTTGGAATCTGTAGCTACCTTTGGAATTCATTACTTTCCTTGAACAATAACTATTGATTATTTCTCATATATTATGCATTGTGTACTGTGGTGTATTGGTGTAACTCTTATACTATTGTTCATTGCTCATTGGATATAATTGAATGGTTTAAGTATAAGTTTAAAAAGGTCTTAAATTGTACTTGATACTGATTCACCCCCCTCTCAGTATCAACAATTGGTACCAGAGCAGGTTACCTTCAGTACAATTGAACCACTGGAAGGAAGATCTTAAGAAGAAATGGAAGACAACATTGCAAATGGGATTCCACCATTTGATGGAATCAATTTTGAATATTGGAGTAATAGAATGGAAACTTGCTTGAAATCTCATGGGGCAGATGTTTGGTTCTTAATTTCTTCAGGATACAATCCTTTAAAGAAACCAAAGACTCCAGCTCAGAAGGAAGAAAAAAGGAATGACAAATTGGCAATAGATACCATCTTGGATGGATTGACAGATTCAGTAAAATCCAAGGTGGGATCATGTGCATCAGAAAAAGAGATTTGGGACAAGCTACAAGACCTTTATGCAAGGGAAGAAGCAGAAGAAGAAAAAGAAGTTGAGGCAAATTTCAACATCTCAGATTTTAATGAAACAAATAGAAGTCAGTTCTTTTGATTTAATTGTGAAGGAGTAGGACATGTTGAATTTGAATGTCCTCATCCAAGGATTGAAAGAGATGACAATGAAGAAGAAGAAAATCATGAAGTAGAAATGATTCAACAAGAAGATGAGAATCTTAAAAAATTGAAGCATGTTGAGATTGAAAATAGCAAGCTCAAAGACACGCATAGAAAACTAAGAAGTGAATTGGGTAGTTATGAAAAGATAGTTGTAAGATTAAAGAAAGAATTAGAAGACTTTCATAAACTAAGAGAAGAAACCATTTCCTTTAAAATTCTACTCGAAGAAGCAAGAAGAATAGCAGAAGTAAAGAAGGTCCAAATGATGAAGAAAGAAGAAGATTGTGAGAAACTTGAACAAGAAGTTGTCTCATTGAGGAAGAGCTTAAGAAAATATCAAGTGCCAAAAGAATTAACACATATTGGATGCATGGGTGAAAATTCATACAAAGAAGATGCAAGTACCAACAAGAAGGTTGAAGAAAGAGCTACATAGACAGTTGATGAGAAGTGGACCAGGATACCAGAAAGAAGGAATGATTACAAAAGAGATGAATATACAAGAAGACCTCCTACCTTCATGAATGAAAGAAGCTTCAATCAATATGAAGGAAACTACAGAAGAGTTGATCATGAACCCAGATAGACTACATCACAAAGAAGGTCACTTACTCCCATGTATCAAAATTTCTTTCTTGGTCATTGTTATACTTGCAAAAATTTTGGACATAAGGCAATTAATTGTAGAATCAATGAAAGGAACAAATACGCAAGAAACATAAATGGTGTAAACAAAAGATATGGAAATAACCATGGATTTTTCAACATAAGTTATAATTCATTTTACCCATTGATAAAAAAAAATAGTGTATTCTACAAATGCAATTATCTTGGTCACAAAGCACGAGATTGCAGATATATGAATGAATATGTCCCTATGCCAACCACAGTATGGAGAATGAAAGATATTCCAAACAATGAAGATTGTCGAATATCATTAACCACTGAAGAATGTAAATAAGAAGATGAATGGTACATAGACAGTGGATGTTCTTCACACATGACCGGGGATCAAGACAAATTCATGAGCTTGAAGAGAAACGGTGGCAATGTTTCATTTGGAGATGACTCATCTGCCAAAATATTTAGAGAAGGTGTATTAGAGCTTGGAAGAACAAATGTAAAAGAAAATAATGTTCTATTGGTTGAATACTTGAATCATAATCTACTCAGTGTTAGTAAAATGTGTCACCAAGGATACACTCTTACGTTTGACTCCCGAAAATGTAAAGTCAGAGAAAATAAATCAGGAAGATTGGTTGCAACTGCAACTAGAAGAACGAACAACATATACACCCTAGACATGAAGAAGAGAGAGAATAAATAATCCACACAAAAGGATTCTAAGGAAGAAAAAGTCTCAAAGACCAAAAATGAGAATGAGGTATTATTGAGTGCCACATGTTCAGGGGGAGTAGTCCCAAAGAAGAGAGTTACATTTTTCCATTAAACTTAGGGGGAACAACCCTACCCTTTGCCAAAGATGTCAAAGGGGGAGATAAATTGGGATCTTGATGATAGGGGGAGCATGAGTGTTTCCATCAATGACAAAGGGAGAGATTGTTGGAAGATTGGTTGTTTTCATTGATGTCAACCCTAGTCATTCGTTTTGGACCGCAAGATTGATGAAGGTATTTGGACATGAAGGACAATGCACACAAAGATACACCACCCATGGATGGATAGTATACATCATGTTGTTTTCGGTGGTATGTGGAACGTCACATGGATCCTCATGGTTGAGGAGAAATGAATTTTTGAAGATGACAAAGTGAATTGAAGAAGGAAGTACATGTAGGCCCTGAAGATAATTAAAGAAAAGAATTACAAAAAATGAAAGTGTCAGGTCGGACCTAATGTTAAAATGAAGTGACATAAATGGTATAAATAAATATCATTATACATTCATTTGAAATATAAGTCGAATTTCAAAGGAAATCAGAAATAAAGAAGGCCGAATTTCAAGGGAGGATGAATTCTTTTGGTGATGTGTTCTAAGGTATGTTATTTTCAGGTCATCTTACCATTTTCGCTATAACTTTTTTTCTAGAATGATTCAGATGGTGAAATTGCTATGGTATTGAAAATAAATGTCAAGGTAACCGTGGTAAATTTTTCATCTCTTGATTCTCTATAATTATGGAGATAGACTCTGTGGAAGATGGGGTTTTTGACCAATCCTGAAGCTAGTCAATAAACACATGTTCCAGGTAAAACAATCATAATGTATTCCTAGTGAATCCAAATTACGTGGGACCAATTTCATTGGAAAGAGTACAGACTTTATTTTATTGTGTGCATGTTTAAGAATCATATGTTAAATATTGAGCACGGGGCATTCTGTACAAGTTTGGTCTTCTGAATAAACCATAATTGAATAAGGTCTACCATTCTTTCTACAACTTCCTTTTGGGGAGGATTCATGGAGTGAAACTTGTAGAATTTTCAGAAAATACATTGACTAATATTATCTACAAGATCAGAGTATTCCAAGAATTGAATAATTTCAGAAGTTGAAGAATTCTCATGAAGCATTATCGGGTTTTATGTGATGATTGGTTGATGGTGATGATTTAATGTAAAGTTTTATTATCTCTCATATATTCTTGGGTGGAAGGAAGGGGAAAGGATGGAGAGTTAAACCCTCTCTTGATATTTGAGGATTGTATCTTACTCTTGGATATTTATCCCTCCCTTTACATTTAGAAGCTGTAGCTACCTTTGGAAGTCATTACTTCCCTTGAACAATAACTATTGATTATTTCTCATAAATTTTGCATGGTGTATTGTGGTGTATTGGTGTAACTGTTATACTATTGTTCATTTCTCATTGGATATAATTGAATGGTTTAAGCATAAGTTGAAAATGGTTTTAAATTGTACTTGATACTAATTCACCCCCCTCTCAGTATCAACAATTGGTATCAGAGCATGTTACCTTTAGTACAGTTTAACCACTGGAAGGAAGATCCTAAGGAGAAATGGAAGACAACATTCCAAATGGGATTCCACCATTTGATGGAAGCGATTTTGAATAATGGATTAATATAATGGAAACTTACTTGAAATCTCTTGGGGCAGATGTTGTTGGGTATGTGTTATATTCTTTGCATGTGTGTGTGTGTGTGGGTGCGTTAGATACGATGACTACGTCTGACGATCCCTTCACCTAGGGCTCTGTCGTGTGCATCGGGCGCTTTCCTAGGGGGGTCCCAAGGAGGGGCAGGTATGCCCCCCCCTGGTTACGTGTAGCGTTCAGCACCGAGCGGTAGCCCGAGGCCGATGGGGTTCGAGCAACGCCCCGAAATTTTTTTTTGGGCGGTTTTTGCTATTTTTAGCGGATTTTGCTATTTTTAGTTGATTTGTAAATTAATCTTGGATTAAGGGATTAGGGTTTTGGTATCTACGGAATACATAAAAACATTGTATATATTGTATGGCGAATGGTGAAATTTGATATAATGAAAAAGAAAGGTTTTCCCGGTTGAGGGTTTCCGGTAAAGATCTCTGTGTATTATGTGTATGAGCCATTGATTAATTTTTGTATTGCTTAAGAATATATATGCATTGATTTACTTCGCAGGTTTAAAACTTACATGTGGTATCAGAGCACGTTTTTGGCTTCAGAGGGACGCCTTTGTTGTTGAGGGTTTGGCTCGGTCTTGACAGATCAAGTTTATCTTGGGTCTGTGATAAACCTGGGTTCAGTGGGAGCTTTTGCAGAGGAGATTCGAGTAAAGTAAGAGGAATGGCGAGCTCATCTAGAATCAAGATAGAGAAGTTCAACAGTAAAAACTTTGAGCTATGGAAGCTCAAGATGGAGGACCTTCTTGTAAACAAAGATCAATGGATCGTTGTGGATCCTGGTACACAGCCTACTGGTACACCATCTACAAGCACACAGACTACTGGTACACAAACTACACAAACTACCAGTACACAAACTACTAGTACGCCAGTTACTGGTATGTCAAAGGAAGATTGGGACAAGTTGGACAGAAGAGCAAGGAGTACCATTCGACTTTGCCTGGAAGATTCGGTGTTGTTGAATGTCTCGGGAGAATCTACAGCCAAGGAACTATGGGATAAGTTAGGGAATTTGTATCAATCAAAGTCCCTAGTAAACAAGTTGTTTCTTCGAAAGAAGCTGTATCATCTTAGGATGGA
>ML777475.1:433935-506954 GCA_009831015.1 Picea engelmannii
CGATATAATGAAAAAGAAAGGTTTTCCCAGTTGAGGGTTTCCAGTAAAGATCTCTGTGTATTCTGTGTATGAGCCATTGATTAATTTCTGTATTGCTTAAGAATATATATGCATTGCTTTACTTCGCAGGTTTAAAACTTACAGATGTTTGGTTCTCAATTGCTTCAGGATACAATCCTTTAAAGAAACCAAAGACTGCATCTCAGAAGGAAGCAAAAAGGAATAACAAATTGGCAATAGATACCATCCCAGATGGATTGACAGATTCATTGAAATCCAAGGTGGGGTCATGTGCATCAACAAAAGATATTTGGGACAAGCTACAAGACATTTATGCAAGGGAAGAAGCAGAAGAAGAAAAATAAGTTGAAGTAAATTTCAACATCTCAGATTTCAATGAAGCAAATAGAAGTCGGTTCTTTTGCTTTAATTTTGAAGGAGTAGGACATGTTGAATTTGAATGTCCTCATCCAAGGATTGAAAAAGATGACAATGAAGAAGAAGAAAATCATGAAATAGAAATGATTCAACAAGAAGATGAGAATCTTAAAAAATTGAAGCATGTTGAGATTGAAAATATCAAGCTCAAAGACACGCATAGAAAACTAAGAAGTGAATTGGGTAGTTATGAAAGGACAGTTATAATCTTAAAGAAACAATTAGAACACTTTTAGAAACTAAGAGAAGAAACCATTTCCTTGAAAACTCTACTCGAAGAAACAAGAAGAATAGCATAAGTAAAGAAGGTTCATATGATGAAGAAATAAGAAGATTGTGAGAAACTTGAACAAGAAGTTGTCTCATTGAGGAAGAGCTTAAGAAACTCTCAAGTTACAAAAGAATTAACACATCTTGGATGCATGGGTGAAACTTCATACAAAGAAGATGAAAATACCAACAAGAAGGTTGAAGAAAGAGCTACACACACAGTTGATGAGAACTGGACCATGATACCAGAAACAAGAAATGATTACAAAACAGATGGATATCCAAGAAGACCTCCTATCTTAAGGAATCAAAGAAGCTTCAATCAATATGAAGGAAACTACAGAAGAGTAGATCATGAACCCAGATGGACTACATCACAAAGAAGGTCACTTACTCCCATGTATCAAAATTTCTTTCTTGGTCATTGTTATACTTGGAAAAATTTTGGACATAAGGTAATTAATTGTAGAATCAATGAAAGAAACAAATACGCAAGAAACATGAATGGTGTAAACAGAAGATATGGAAATAATCATGGATTTGTCAATAGAAGATATAGTTCATTTTACCATTGATGAAAAAAAATATTGTATGCTACAAATGAAATTATCTTGGTCACAAAGCACGAGATTGCAGATATATGAATGAAGATGTCCCTATGCCAACCACAGTATGGAGAAGGAAAGATATTCCAAACAATGAAGATTTTCAAATAGCATTAACCGCTGAAGAATGTAAAGAAGAAGATGAATGGTACATATAAAGTGGATGTTCTTCAACATGACCGGGGATCAAGACAAATTCATGAGCTTGAAGAGAAAGGGTGGCATTGTTTCATTTGGAGATGACTCATCTGCAAAAATACTTGGAGAAGGTGTACTAGAGCTTGGAAGAAAAAATGTAAAAGCAAAGAATGTTCTATTGGTTGAAGACTTGAATCATAATCTACTCAGTGCTAGTAAAATTTGTGATCAAGGATACACTCTTACATTAATGTAAAATCAAAGAAAATAACTCAGGAAGATTGGTTGCAACTGCAACAAGAGAACCGAACAACATATACATCCTAGACATGAAGAAGAGAGAGAATACATAATCCACACAAAAGGATTCTAAGGAAGAAAAAGTTCCAAAGACCAAAAATAAGGATGAATTATTATTGAGTGCCACATGTTTAGGGGGAGCAGCCCCAAAGAAGAGAGTTACATTTTTCCATTAAACTTAGGGGGAGTAGCCCTACCATTTGCCATTAATTTCAAAGGGGGGGAGAAATTGGGATCATGATGATAGGGGGAGCATGAGTGTTGCCATCAATGACAAAGGGGGAGATTGTTGGAAGATTGGTTATTGTCATTGATGTCAACCCTAGTCATTGGTTTTGGACCGCAAGATTGATGAAGATATTTGGACATGAAGGACAATGCACATGAAGATACAACACCCATGGATGGATAATATACATCATTTTGTTTCAGGAGATAAGTGAAACGTCACGTGGATCCTCATGGTTGAGGAAAAATGAATTTTTGAATATGACAGTGAATTGAAGAAGGAAGTACATGTAGGCCCTGAAGATAATTAAAGAAAATAATTACAAAATAATAAAGTGTCAGTTTGTCCCTAATGTTAAAAGGAAGTGACATAAATGGTATAAATACATATCATTATACATTCATTTTAAATATAAGTCGAATTTCATAGGAAATCAGAAGTAAATAAGGTCGGATTTCAAGGGATGATGAATTATTTTGGTGATGTGTTCTAAGGTATGTTATTTTCAGGTCATCTTATCATTTTCACTATAACGTTTTTTATAGAACAATTCAGATGATGAATCTGCTATGGTATTGAGAATACATGTCAAGGTACTTGTGGTAAAATTTTAAGCTCTTTATTCTCTATAATTATGGAGATACACTCTGTGGAAGATAGGGTTTTTGACCAGTCCTAAAGCTAGTCAATAAACATGTGTTCTGGTAAAACAGTCATAACTTATTCATAGAGAATCCAAATGACATGGGACCAATTTCATTGGAAATATTATGGACTTTAGTTTCTTGTGTGCAAGTTTCAAAATCAGATGTTAAATATTGAGTGTGGGGCATTCTGTACAAGTTCGGTCTCTTGAATAAACTAGAATTGAATAAGGTCTGTCATTCTTTCTATAACTTCCTTTTGGGGACGATTCAAGTAGTGAAACTTGGAGAATTTTCAGAAAATACATTGAGTAATATTATCTATAGGATCAGAGTATTCCAATAATTGAAGAATTGTAGAAGTTGAAGAATTTTCATGAAGCATTATCAGGTTCTATGTGATGGTTGGTTGATGGTGATGATTTAATGTAAAGTTTTATTATCTCTCATATATTCTTGGGTGGAAGGAAGGGGAAAGGATGTAAAGTTAAACCCTCTCTTGATATTTGAGGATTGTATCTTCCTCTTGGAGGTTTATCCCTCCCTTTACATTTGGAATTTGTAGCTACCTTTGGATGTCATTACTTCCCTTGAAAAATAACTATTAATTATTTCTCATATATTGTGCATGGTGTACTGTGGTGTATTGGTGTAAATCTTATACTATTGTTCATTTCTCATTGGATATAATTGAATGGTTTAAGTATAACTTGAAAAAGGTTTTAAATTGTACTTGATACTGATTCACCCCCCTCTTAGTATCAACAATTTTTATATATGTTTCAAAAAAATATGATGTTTATAGTACAAAATTGGGGCTAACACCCTCAATATACATATACAACCGATCATACAATAGTCATGACATCTACGCTTGTGGTATTGTATGAGCGTAATGATAGAAAACTATGTCATTTTAAAGGCGTCGAAATAGTCGTACTCAAGCACGGGGCACGCCTACCACCTACCATTACATAGCCTCTGACAGATCCTCCACCTAAACCATATGAATCCTATGTGTCAAACGAGTGAGGTTTCCCTGCACATTTTGAAGGTCTCTCTCTGCATCCCCTCCCGCTGCCTCATCTCCCCAGTGCCTCTGATGATGTCGAGGAAGTCCTTCCGACCATCATGGACCTACGTCTATGTCACACACATGTCTAATTAGTACTTAACATCATCCAAAAATATTTTTGTTTTCCCATACAAAAATACAAAAAATGAAATATTTAAAAAACTTTGACATACCTATGTCTCTGTAGGCAAACCCTAGTTGTAATGGCATGTCATGATCTCCTATGAATTTGATCCCTATGTAAAGGTAGTCATCCAAAGTTATCACCTGTCGTCTCCACCATAGGAAGAAGTCATAATTGTAGGGTGTTGGCACCCTACCTCCCCCTTGCTGCCTCATCACCTCGGTCCACCTTGCCATCGCTGGATCGCAAGGTCCATGTGGAATAATCTCAACTCTAGGTTCCAAACCTAGAGCCCACTCGAAGAAAAATATACACAGGATATAAGCAAACCCGAAGTTCCTTTTACTACCCTGTTTTCATTCTGTCAACTGGCTCTTCATGTTAGCTAGCAGTGAGGTGCACAAGTCGTACACCGTGGGTCTCAAGCACTCCACTGAGTAGAACATAAGTGGCCTCAATGCTTGGTTAAAAGAGGTTGATCTTGTGATCCGTGTCAAAACAAGGAAAACAATCTTGAGACTAAGATTTTTTATCGCTCTAATGGGGAGTTGACTTCGGACCTCCTCGGTCCCTGCAATGCAATTAGCATCTATGTATTCCTCGATTTTCATACCGCTCCCAACTACCCAGGATTTGAGGTTTACCACCTCACCCCGATGCGACAATCTCGTCAAGAAATAAATGTCCTCGACTTCAATCCTTAATGGTTGTCCATCAAGGTTGAATCTCTCACTATCTGGATCCCAGTAATCCACGAGCAACTGTAGCAATATCACTTGGGCCCTCATACCTTTGAGAGCCCAAAACTTATATATCCCACATCTTTTCAAGGCCATTTCATCCCTTGGATCTCTCTCCACTGCAACATCTACCTCCTCATGTTCTCTTTCCCTCCACTCTAGCACCATCATACAAGAGACAACCCCTTTTTTGAGTTAGCAACCACTAAAAAACATTGTTTACAAACGTATATGCGGGTTGTAGTGTTCAAATTCTTGTATAGGGTTGATTATACAATGTCTGTCTTTTTAAAATCCATGTATAAGCATGCATATATGTGACCCAATGAATGTAGCCCACATACACCTAAAGTTTCAGTTTGTGCCCTAAATAACTTAAAAAATGGAACCTAATTACAAAATCTAATCCACTTAAAATAAAGAGGAGAGGAAGATGAGTTACCTGGTCCAAACGATCGTCGATTCCATCTCTCGTAGCTCCCGCAATCGCCAGTTGAAGTTCAGAGGTAATTTGGTCCAAAATCCACTATTTGGGTAAAAAATACAAATGGTATAGTAAATTTGGTTTTTTTTACTATTTATAGCAAATTTTCACCCACTTTGTATAGTTTCGAACAATATTTTGGCCTAATGGACTAATACGACAGTGGATTGAGTTGGTTTTTGTAGTTTTATCTAAGGATTCTTGCAGTTTTCAGTGCCATGTCGCTCATTCGTAACTTTGGACAGGTATTTTCATTACCCATCATATAGGATAGGTATCCATTCCATCATACACATTTGCATCGTCCTATAAATTTCACTCATATTCCTTAGGTATGAACCCATTTTATAGTGACACAAAACCTTCTATCTGCAACTAGAAGTGTCATTATCAAATAGTAGAGACTTACCAAACATGGGTACCCTAGTTAGATCCTATGCTTCATTCAGTTTCCATGTAGATATTTTTTCTATGGAACTGGGAGTCCCTTATAGCTAATACATGAATTTATGTTGAACCTCATTTTTTACTCATAAGCATGTTGACCTATACCTATAGGACTCCCAAGTGAGTTTGATTTAATCTCTTTTCCGACTCATTTTCAAAAAGAAAAAAGATTACTGAGTGAACTTGTCTCTTTCACACTCGTAAATTGGATTTGAAAGGACATCTATTTGGTGAAAATTTAGCCATTTTTCAAACCAAGTATACTAATATTATGAAAAAAGGACATTTTTTGGCGTTAAGTTGTACTTGCATCTCATGCCCTTGCTTGCAGTATTGAGCCTATTTTCGTTTTTATCATTTTGCGTTATAAGCCATCCACCTCAGCAGTTTGCATCCTCAACCAAGTAGAGCCTTGTTTATATCCTTTGCAGCTTGACACCCTATACTCGGGAGAAAACGTTCCCCCGAGTGTCCATCTCCCGCATACACCTCCTTGCATTGAGAAAAGGTATGTTCCACTGCTGGAACTAGTTTTTCTTACTTGCGACACTCATTTACCCCTCTGTATCATAACATTCATTTGACTATGAAAAAATAAAAAAAGATGGGCGGGAAGGGAATATTATCTTATATAGGTAGTAGTCAGGTCTCCTTTGAACAGAGCACAAATTTTTTTTTAGTCCACTTTTCATCAAAATTTTGGGTTTAGCATGACCTTAGGAAGCTGAGCTTGTTACACAGAGTTTACTCCCCCAAATGGTTACTCTTCCAGTCCTATGGAGAGTTTGATTGATGCCTCATGCATCTCAAAGTTTCATCATTGAGTCTATGCTGCCAGAGTCTTCCATATGTCTCATGCTCTTGTTCAAAGGATGTCTATCAACCTGTGTCGACCATTCATCAAAACTCTTGACTTTGCATGTCAGCCATACCCTCAGTCTGTCTCAGAATCACATGAAGTTGTAGTCCTATTGCACACCCTGGTCCTACTTTCCTCATCGGTAGTTAACCTTGAACCTAGCAGTCGACATTTCATCATTGGTCATTGACTGGGTGGTTTCCCTTATGTTCGACTACAAGACATCTATTCACACATTGGGATTCATGCAATGTCTTGGATGCCATTATCCCTATTGGTGGTTTCCCCTCCTTTTTCAACAGTTTTCCTTATTGGATGTTATTCATAGGGTCTTTTTCGTGTACCACTTGCATCTGGCACACGCGAAAGACACACATAGTCGTTGGTTCATGAACATGTTCTTCGTCCAATTTCCTCCAAATCATAAAGTTCCTTCTTTGTACCTCATGTTAAATTATGAGAGATGCCTTAATTCTCTCATTTCAGTGGGTCTCCTTCCATCGAATTCATCTCATCTATTATGGAGATGAGACCTATAGTCCTATGAGTACCTAGAAGTTTGCAATCATTAGTGGTAGGTTCTCTCGCCATCGATAGTTGGGAATACATCAATGTCTCATGATCAATGGATTCTTTAAGTGTTTGACCCCGACTCCTTTATTCTCACTTGTAAGAATGTACTCGGTGCCTTGATACCTAATTTCATTATTGGTAGGTTGTCTCGCGTTTGTTAACCGTATACCTCAATGAACGATAATCAAACGAAGTCTCATTGTGTTTGACCTCAACTCCCTTATTCACACGATGTAGAATTGCACCTTTAGCAGATTGCATAGAATAATTGAAGACAATAGTCTATAGTCGCAGCTTCCCTGAGTTGTTGCTACCTTTCATTGGACCAGTACCTATGTGACTTCAGTGATCATGGGA
Organism: Picea engelmannii; assembly: GCA_009831015.1. Classification (NCBI taxonomy): domain Eukaryota; kingdom Viridiplantae; phylum Streptophyta; class Pinopsida; order Pinales; family Pinaceae; genus Picea; species Picea engelmannii. Next base: position 441,219 of record ML777475.1, read on the forward strand.
GATCAGATTGTACTCCATTGTATACATATATCTTCAGATTGATTTTGAGACTGGTTTTATTGGGCCTTGTTCATGACTATGACAGCCTTTGGCATATATCCACCTTTATATTGCCTATTCATGGCCATGACAACTGTTTGGTATATTTTCACATGGATCTACAGTGTAATTCAAATTGGCATCCATGTGTGCAAAGTCAGTATAGATTGTAATGAGAAACTAGTTCTTCTAGTTGGGTCCCCATTACTCCACTTTTGGGTATTATAATTTATTTTGGCCATCGCAGATATTCCTCTGACCTCACACATTAGGGGGTATTTGTTATAGAAAGATTTTCCTCACCCTATGAAAACTTGCATAGAAGGGATTTTTCCATTTCCCTATGCATACTTGAAGTCCCTTTTTGCAAATACCAGAGCTAAAAACATTAATTTTCCACATATATGCACCCTACCTATAGTACAACATGCGTATACATAGGTTGCACCACTACAACCCACGTACATCGATATTTGTGCCCAAAATTAAAAAATGGTGTTGGGTTTCCATGTCAGGTCATGAGATCCATGATCCTTGACCTTCCATATACTGGAAACATTCTGACTCGACCCTTCAATTCCACTTGAAGGCTACAAATGGACAAAATCTGAGCTATGGAAAAGAGGAGAAGAATTCAAATTTGAGAGAAAAGTTACTCTGGAGAAATTATTCACTTCATATCAAGTCTGCATCCCTTTGTCCTTTAAGTCTGAACACATTGTTCAACCCCCAAGATCGTCCCTACTTGATTGAGAACCTCATTGTCTCTCTTATATGAGCTTGCCTTTGGTGGAGGATTGAAGTGGTGGAGGCCCAACTGGAAGGAACTTAGTTTCTCGGTTCCAAACTGTGCCGACATGGAAGTTTGTAATTCATTCACTTATGTTGATTATGTTTTAATAGAAATACTATTTTCTCATCCAATTAATATCTTGTGAATATTTGAATTGTTATTCCATGGGCATATTTGTTATGAATGTTGATTTATTATGCTATTGAATGTGATAACATTATATATTATCACCATATGCTTTTGTTTCTTGGTTGTTGAGGACTAGTTGCAGGTGTATTTCTTTGAGTCAAGTGCTCAATGGTGGACCTCATCGAACGTCTGGACGAGGTAGGAATTTTATCTTGTCTTGCTAGCATATTTTTTTATATAGCTTACTTGAGATTAGATTTGATTTCTGTAGTCATTCCCGTTTGTTATGGTTTACCCCTAGCCATAGAGAGATTTCCCTTGTAACACCATGTTGCAAGTTTCCTTTTCAAACATTGTTTTGACACTTGCATTGTCCATATTGCTTACATAAATAAAATTCCTGACCAATCATAGGATGTGCACAACTCTAGGGAGTGTTATAATCCTACCGTCCATGATCTTCAACATGAAGTTTCCTCGTCCTAAAATTTTGGTTGTCAATTCATCTCCTAGAAAAACATCACCCCCATCATACCTTTCATACTTTCAAAACACTCCATGTGAGGAGTCATATGAAAGGATGCACCTGATTTGACCAACCATGCCTCATGATATGCATATTTTCTTGAAGAATCCAAGTATATATCCCCTCCTTCATCTGTGAAGGTTTTTGCTTCTATAGAAGGGGCATAATCAAATTCCTTCCCTCTTTCAACACTTTTAGATTTACATTGTTTCTTGTAATTCCCTTCTTTTCCACATCTCCAACACACCTTTACAAATATTCCTAGAGATTTATACCTTCCTCTATATTTATATCTCCTGCTTGAGGACTTATTTTAATTTCTTTCCTAGGAGAATCCTCTTACAAATAAGGCATTTGTGCTCTAGATTTCCATGTTTTTTTTTCTCATCTCATCCAACAACAAGGATGGGACATCATCAAAACTTAAAGTAGTTTCATTACTACCTATGGCCACAACTAGAATCTCCAACAAGTCGAGTAAGGAGAACAATAAAATGATACACACATCTCCATAAAAAATCTTAATATCAATAGACAATAACAAACTTACCATAGTATTAACGGGTTTAAATGCTTTGTTATTGAGTCTCCATATTTAATCACCAGGTCATACAACTTCTTCTGTAGGAAAATTTTGTTTAATAGGGACTTATACTAATACAAAGTCCCTAACGTACTCCTTAATTCCTTGGCTATAGATTCCCCTGAAACATTATATAATACTGAATCTGAGAGACACAACTGGATTGTGCTCTTTTCCTTCCAATCCAACTTTGTCCAGTCTTATGTTGACATACTCCTAGGTGCAGTACCTGGATCTACAGTGACACATTGATATGTGTCCACCAAAATATATTCTATATTGAGCTTCTATAGCTCAAAACGTTTCCCATTAAATCTTTTGATCTCTATTTTTTAACTTCTTTTCATTTCTTTTCACCACAAGAATCGATATTGTAGAAATCCCATTATAGCACGGTTTATCACAAACCTGAGCCAAACCCTTAGCCAAAAAGGCATCCCCCTAAAACCAATAATTTCTCTGATACCAAATGTAAGTTATAAACCTTATACAATAATGAAATGCATTCACAGATTCTTAACATAGAAAATAAAACAATTTCAATCACACATGTACTTAGACATTTACCCTGGAAACCCAACCAAGAAAACCAACAACCTATTTTATAGTCGCACCTTTAATTTTAATCATAATACAAATTGATTGTTTACATTAAAATATATAGCATCCCACAACATAAAAAAACCCTAATTCATTGACTCAAATCAAATTACAACCTTAATTCCTTAACCAAAATTAGAAAACCATGGGCTGAAATACCATGCGCCACTAAACCACCAAAGGTAAAAAAACACACCCCCACCAAAGGCGAAATACTTCCCAAACATTTGGTGGATAAACCCCCCAATGTTTTTTCTGGGGGCTCCACCCCTGAAACCCCTAATAGGAGAACCCACATTCGTGCAAACATTATAACACAACCAACAACCTTAAAGCTTCAAAAAGTAGAAAATCAGTAGGAAAGATAAACAACAATGAGTTGGAAAAATCCAAAAGGATCGCATGAAAGTTATGCATGGCTCATATTTTGTGTATTTGTGTGCCATGTAATCTATCATTATCTCCTCAAGAATATATAAGTATGAAAACCAAATTCAAGGGAAGAGAGTCTATATGCAAGAATCCTAATGATATCAAATTGTAGTGAGAATCATTGTTCATGAGTTGGATACCATTGTTCAATTATGGGAATCAACATTAGTGTGATCATAACTTAGGTGAGAGATATTATCCATTCACTTAATTATCTTTATGTTATATAGTTCCAAATCATGCTTGTTCGATAGAGGTTGACTTGGGACTAAGGAGGAGGAAATTGGGTCATGGAGCTAGGAGTACAACAATGAATCTCAAGGTAATCATCATTGTTTTAAATTTCATACAATAAATATAGATATCTCTTATTTCCCATAAAAAAAATCCATATGTTTACAAATATCTTTTTCATCTTTAATGAGGCTTTGTGGATCTAATTTATCTTGAGATTGTTAGATTAAGACTTTATTCATGCAAGTTTCTATTTATTGTATTATGAAAGAATGAGAAAGGTAATGCTTGTTGGATGATTGTGAAAAGTATTCAGTGAAGAAACAAAGTTATAGTGAGGTCAAGAGAAATTCATTGGATGCTTTGGACAACCATCTAGAATCAATATTCTCCTTCTTTGATCTAGATTATTTTCGGCACGAAATGAGATCGGAGATATAATAAAGAAATGCACAGAGATATCACAGATACTCAATAATATAACATAAATATATTAGAGAAGAAACCATAAACATAGAGATACAGTAATACACGATTTTTATTAATGAAAGAAATGTACAGAGACTGTAAAATTACAGAGTGAAAGACTCGCTAGAATGGTGACAGCTTATCTCTAAGAAGAGATGTGATGGCTACTCGCATTCACAAGAAGATGATTACAATGAGGTTCTGAAGGCCTTTTTACAATAAATAGGAATGCCAAAATTCCTAGACATCCAAAAACCTAACCCTAGGAGATGAAGCGCCAAAAGTCATGTGGGCCCCATTTGGGTAAGTTAGTACATCAACTTCCTGAGGTCGCAACTTTTGGATACGATCTTCGTTTTAGGTGTATGATATATCGTTGGAAAGGTATCGTCGAAGAGATTCATTTTGGGGGCCCAATTATGACTTTAGATATCATTTAGAACCTCAATCTCGAAAAACCTTCATTTGGGCCCTCAAAATGGCCCCGAAAGTTAAAAACTGCTAAAAATAGTAAATTGCCAAATTTGCGAGAAAATTGTTTTGAGCCAGTCGGAAAAGGTGGGTGGCCACCAATATCCACCTGGATCAATCCTCCCTCCTTAGGAAGAAATGGTATCCATTTCATTGAGTTCCCGGGGGAGAGGGAAAATCATTTGCTAAATCTGCATCTTAGTGAGCTGCTTGCATTGCCGGAGACGTCGCACTGCTCAGTTTGTGGAAGTCTGTCACGAACCTATTGAGGTTGAGGCTGTTAAAAAAGTCGGGATACATGAGAGGATAGTGTGAGAAGGAATATTTACACTTTGATGCAACCTTTTTGACCTACTTTTGTTGGATAGAAGGTGTTTGGGGTGAAGTTGTAGTGGTTGCAGTGTCTTTATGTTCCCCTTTTGAACATATTGTGAAGAAGATGAATTTTGTAGTATGAGATACTACCTTGCGACACTTTTCAGGTGGAACAGTAGTTAGAACTACCTCTGGTATTCTGTAGAGATGACCCCCCAGAGAAACAATGACACTGGGAGGTTGAGACTCATAAACAACGTGGCGCTTCCACATATATGGTTGTCCCAAGAAAACATCACAAACATCTAGTGGGGAAACATCACATAATACCTCATCCTTGAAGGGTTGGATGCCATATGAAAATCGACATTGTTGGCTGACATGAAGATCTCATCCTTGGCAAAGCCACCCGATGTTGTATGGATGTGGGTGTGGTGTTGTCAACAATCCCAATTGTTTGACGACCTCTGTTGAGATGAGGTTCTTCTAGCTTCCGCTATCAACAATAAAATGTAGCAGGGTCCCCTTCACCCACATCTATGAATGAAAAAGGCACTCCCCCTCTTCAGGATCTGTTGGTTCTTCTAGTTGAATTGCTGCGGTCGCGAAAATAGCAGTGGGGTCTGCGTCAATGATTTGTCCTTTGCCAGTATTTTCATAATCAGATTCTGAATTAGGGTTCGGCTCCTTATCTTTGATCTCAACCACCAATGACTTTTTTGAGCGACATTCATCGGTGTTGTGCTAGGGGATTTTGTGGAAATCGCACCATTTTCCAGTGTCCTTCTTTGTCTTCTCGTGACCCTTCTTTTCATGTGGCTTGGACTGGTTTTCAGGAGATTGTTTGTTAGGGACGTATTTGTCATACTTTGGTTGTTGCGGATTTGTAGAACCAAAATCCCGTTTGTTCTGGTGCTTAAATTTTTGCTCGATTTTAACAACATATCGATAGGCAACACCGAGTGATGAGATGTCCAGAAAATCCATTTCAGTTTGGATGTATCTGTGTAGAGCCCCACGGTATTTCAAAAACAAATGTCGTTCGGAGTCTTTGATACCCATATTGGAGCGTAAGTCATGGAAGGTATTGGTGAACTCCAGAACTTCTTGGCCCCTCTCTTGTCGCAGTGTGGTCCATCTCATGTATTGGTCCTCATAGTTGCCAATAGGGTAATATTGTTCCTTTACCGCATCCACAAAAAAATCCCAAGTGGGATTGACCCCATATATTTCAGACTCCTCTATGGAACTCTGCTCCCAATAAGTTTCCCACCAATGTTTGACATGGGGGAGAGCTTTAAGGAGTGTGAAGGTGATCTTTTCTTTGTCGGAAAATTTGTGAACAAAGAAATAACCTTCTAGCATATTTAACCATTTGTCTAGGGCTTCTACATCTATTTGTCCTTCAAATACAGGAATATCAAAATTAACTTGTACCTTGAAAGGCGAGGTGCCTCCAAAGTGGTTTCTTGATGAAGATGCACCCGTTGCTATCAGCAGGCATTGAAGGATGTGAGAAAAATTCTCCATCATTTTATCCCTCTATCATGTGAGAGCTTTCTCAAGCAACAGATTGATAGGATCGTCTGCTCCATCATTTTTATTTTCTTCTACCATTGAGGGTTTCTTGGGTGTGCGAGAGAGATTGTCCTCAAGAGAGAAAAGCTCGAGACCCAACTTTCTATACTTAGACCTCATCAGGGACATGCACTGAAAAAAAAAGAACCAAGAATAGCCTGCTTTGATACCACTGATCTAGATTATTTTCGGTACAAAATGAGATCGAAGATATAATAAAGAAATGCATAGAGATATCGTAGATACTCAATAATATAACATAAATATATCATAGAAGCAACCATAAACATAGAGATACAGTAATACATGACTTTTATTAATGAAATAAATGTACAGATACTGTAAAATTACAGAGTGAAAGACTCGCTAGAATGGTGACAACTTATCTCTGAGAAGAGATGTGACGGCTACTCGCATTCACAAGAAGATGATTACAATGAGGCTATGAAGGCCTTTTTACAATAAACAGGAATGCCAAAATTCCTAGACATCCAAAAACCTAACCCTAGGAGATGAAGTGCCAAAAGTCATGTGGGCCCTATTTGGGTAAGTTAGTACATCAACTTCCCGAGGTCGTAACGTTTGCATACGATCTTCATTTTAGGCGTATAATAGCTCGTTGGAAAGGTATCGTCGAGGAGATTCATTTTGGGGGATTAATTATGCCTTTAGATATCATTTAGAACCTCAATATAGAAAAACATTCATTTGGGACCTCAAAATGGCCCCGGAAGTTTAAAACTGCTAAAAATAGTAAATTGCCAAATTTGCTAGAAAATTGTTTTGAGCCGGTTGGAAAAGGTGGGTGGCCATCGATATCCACCTGGATCATTCTTCCTTCTCTCGTATACTTTTGAAATCACATGTTAGTCTTAGGTGAAAAAAATATCTTGTATATTCCTTTGTCTTTCATTGTAATGCACCCATTCAATGAGGGTTTGATTGAATATACGTAGGTATATTTCCCTATAACACAAGGTGTGGTTGGATAACCATTGATTACATGTGAATGGAATCATGATTAAGGACAGAGGGTTGTTGAGGGAATGGAGGGTTCCATAGGAGTATTTAGGGTGGATGCATGGTGAATTAGATCTTTAATGAACCTACCCTACTAAACCAATTAAAATTACTTGATACAAATAAAATTAATGAAGACAACAGGCCCATAATTTCTCATGCATATAACAACACATTAAAATCCATGAATGCAACCATTTAGAAAAAAAAAAAAATTAATAAACATTTACACAATGGAAATAAACATAGAAATATAAATGAATACTTATCATTTAATGGGATAAATGACTGGCTATGTATGGAGGATGTTCCTCCCAATCATAGTCTTGTTGTTCCATTACTCTCAATAGCAAGACACCCACGAGATGGAGCTATGAGTCCACAAGGAGTTATGACCCTCTTGGTTTTCCATTCTCCACACATAGCAGCACAAGACCAAGGTTATAACTTCTACAACAATTCCAATCCATTATCTCTCTTTCACCTCAACCTACACAACCCAAGGAATGGGATTGTTGGGTGCCCAAATTGTCTTTATTTTGATTAGCAATTTCTCTTTTTTGTGTTAACCAAATTCTTTTTTTCCCATTAAAACTTGTCCTTTTTCATTCTCAATCCTTGAAGTTCTTTATAAATCCACATCAGGAGACCCTCAGGTACTTAAGGTGTTGGCCCTTGGTTCTAGAAGAAAGCAAAGATTAAGGCAGAAAAGACGAAATGTGAACTGCGTGGAAGACCAGTGACTGATACTAGGTCGAAGTGAGCAGAAGAGCAGAAAAGACAGAGTGAAGTAAGATAAAGCAAGCCATTGCACGAGGAGATCGTGGACTACAAATCAGCAAGGAAGACAAATCGTGGACAAATCAGCAAGTGGAAAAATCCACCTGTAGATGCTTCGAGAGCACCGCGAGAGAAATAAGGAAAGATAGCCTGGTGAAGCCCTGAAAACGTGGGTCAAGTTGACCTAGGGTTTTAGACACCTAGGATTTTGGCACCTAGGTTTCAGTCTAAGGTAGTCGGTGAGCTATTGTAATGTATAAATAAAGGTCAAAATGACATGATATGGGTTCGATGATGTGATGATGAGTGATTGTTGTTATTACTAAGAGGAAATCATTGTGTTGAGAGAGCATTCTATATTGTAAGATCTTCAGTTGGGTGTGAATATCAACCCTGTAGCTGGGTGAGAAGGGAAGGGAGAAAGAGAAAAGAGAGAAAGAGAGAAGATATGCTAGCCAAGAATGCAGATAGGACTGTATGCTTTCACTTAATATATTATAAATCATAGTTCTGTGGACGTAGCCTTAGAGAGAGGGTGAACCACGTGCATCTTGTTGTTGTGTGTGATTGATGTTGTGTTCTTTAGACTTTGATATATGGTTGTTACATCGTTGTGTTAAATTTGACAGATAAATGTGCGAAGTAGGCTTGAGATGGTAACCGATATCTAGATGTTGTATTGTTGTTGTATTGGATCCACTTTACTTTTCCTCTGGTTGTAGACATCTGTGTCCTGAAACCCCCTATAGCTACTTTGGGTGAGACTGCATATGCTCTGCATGTGTTGCCGAAAAGGGCCAATAGTTAAGTCTTATTGGTGCACTATTAGAGATGAACCCTAGGTATGTCCCTGTGCGAACAAATGGTTTTGTTTCCAGGACCAAGATCTTCTTGAGGGAATGTCAAGGGGGTTTCCATCGAAGACAGAGATTCAGAAGTGGATAGAAAAAAAATAAAAGGACTTCGTTGAAGACCAGAACAAGAACCCTAAGCTTAGCATCGAGAACTGGTTGGGAAGGTATATATTTACTGATATACACGAGATTTTATTTGGAGGGATTCATAAGGAGCTATATGAGCGGTTAGCCAGGTTAGCAGATACCTAGTTTGAGATCAGATATAGGCCACCTGTGGTTTGGACATCGACGATGATCAAGAAGGTCAAGAGAGTTGACAATGTCATGTTAAGAGAAGTAGATCACCGGTTCGATAGTACCATCAGAGGGTATATCACCGAGTTTTCTATTGACAAAGTAGAGTCATATAGCCAAGCAGAAAGATATTTATTTAAGGGACCTAGAGGAAAAATTTTACAATTTCTGAAGTTGAAGATCAATATGCTATTGCATGAGAAGAACATCTTGAAGATATAGTAGTGGGTCAGATTGAAAATCTCATGTTCAAGAATTTAGACAGTGACAATGACACAAAGTTTGGACATACGTGCAGTGGAAGGACCTTCAGAGAAGTTCCTTTGGAGAACTTATTTGAGAAAGATCACGAACCTCTTCTATAGGAAGAAGGGTTTTATAGTGGAGAAGAGGACGAGATACTGGATGAGGAACATTTAGGATCCATTGGGCCAAGAGAAGAAAAGACTGAAGAACCTCGTCAAGAAGAGACAAAAACTTCAAGAACTGTGTCGACTGTTGAAATAAGTACTATTACTCTTCCTGTTGTTTCAGCAACACTAAGCAACCAGAGTACCCTAAATTTTTATAGCACTGGTACAAGTGGTTCAATGCACACTCAGTCAGGAAAACTAGGAATATCTATGGTATATGAGATGAGGTTACCCATCTTTAGGGGAGATGGATATGAAGATCCTGATCAACACTGGTTTCTATGTGAAGATGTATGGAGTATTAAGAATGTCACTGAGGAAGCTGTTAAACGAGCTCAGTTTAGTACTACCCTGAGAGACCGCACATTCAGATGGTACATGAAGCTTGTCCAAGGAACTGCACAGCCTAAACTATTTAATGAGATCAAGAATGTGTTGGTTGCAGAATTCAAGAAACCCAAGTCGAAGTCACAATGCATTACAGAGTTGAAATAAATCAAGCAAAGAGTAGCTGAACCTATTTGGGAGTTTGATTAGAGGTTTAAAACCTTAATGGGCCGACTGAATTTTTAGATCCTGAACGAGCAGAACAAGGAATGGTTCATTGTTTCCCTCTTACCACACATCAAAGTCCCTCTTATGCAACATAATATTTCTTTGCAGTTTGAGGCACTGGAGATCGCCATGAAGCTAGAATCACCCCTATGGGAGAATCCAACTCAGGTATGAGTCAAATTTTAAGTCAGTTAACTAGCTTATCACTGCAAGTTAAAGATATGAAAAAAGATGAGGGAAAAGATAAGAGAGAAGATATATGGTGCATTAGATGCAAAATGGAAGGCCATGACAAAGAGAATTGTCCTCTATTCCACAAGTACTTGGCATTTGGAGCTCCAAGCCCTTTGAAGCAAGTTACCCTACCTTGGTGTGAGGTATGTAGAAATAGGCATCGCCCTGGTGAATGCTATTACATGAATGTTCAGACACCCACAAATCTATATTGTGTGTTCTGTAAGTCGGTAGGGCATGATGATATGGATTTTAGGGCCTATGAACTCATGCATGAAAGGTCAAGGGACATATACAAAATTCAAGGCAAAGTACAACAAGAAAGGAACACTATGCATTATAATTCCCCAGAAAGAGGAAAATTCAACCCTCGTGGTGGATTCATAGGAAGAAGAAAGGCACGAGGTATGGGTCAAGTTCAAGGCTAGATCATTTGTTATAACTGCACACAACCATGGAATTTGGCAAGGGACTGTCAGAACCCTTGTACGACTTACAACTGTTGCAACTCATTTGAACATTTTATATAATATTGTCCTGCGTTATTAGCCAAACTTCAGGAAAGACGAGGAGGAAACCAGCAAGTACAACTAATCACAGCAGAACCTCACAGAGTGGATCCCAGAGTCGTTGTTATCACTAGAGGAGGTGTTGCTACAAGAGAAGACAGAATGACTCCAGGGAAGACGACAAAACAATTAGGATTCAGAAAAGTTGCAGAGAAGACACAAGAGTTTGATCCAAAGAAAGAGAAACAAACATTTGAGGAAGCAAGAAAATAATTTGGGAGAGATCAGGCTTCTTCATCAAAGGCTCGACCAGAAGTAAGAGAATATGGAATGCCTCTAACATTTGATCAGTTTGCTTCGCCCAAAGAAGGAAAAGAGGTAAGTAAGCTCATGGAATTTTTATGCACTTGCATTAATTTGATAAAGGATGAGAGTGTTATACAAGAGATACAAAACTTGATCAAACAGTATGAGCTAGAAAAGATAGATCGTCTACTGAATAAAGCATTACATCAACTATCCAAAAAGAGAAGGACAAATAAAGAACTACACTTGAATGCTCAAATTGGAGAGTATGATATAGACTATGTGGTCTGCGACTTAGGATCAGATGTCAATGTCATGACAAAGCAGACCTGGGCACTAATGGGAAAACCTAAGTTGATCTATTCCCCCATTAGGCTTAGGATGGCCAATCAACAGGTTGTGAGCCCATTCAAAAGACTGGAACATGTCCATGTGGACATCAAATGGGGTCAGAACATTTGTGGACTTTGAGGTGATTGAGATAGTCGATGAGAGTTGTCCTTACCCCACATTGTTACGAATTGATTGGCCTTTCAATAATTCTATTGTTGTTGACTTGAAGAAAAGAAGAATGACGTTTGAAGGAGATGGCCTTAGGGTCATTACACCTCTGGATCCTAATGAAGGTCCCAGATACACAGAACCCATCAGAGAATAAGACCACGCATATGAGTTAGAAAACATATACAAATTGACATCCAGACAACATGATTACATTAATCCTACAGCATATGGAAACCTAAGATGGCGAAGTGACAACACATGTTCATCAGATTCAGAAGAAGCATTGGAGAACTGGTAGAACCAAATGTATGAAGTATCTACAAGGAGATGTTCTAGATTAACCAGAGAAGTTCATTGGATCGACACAACAATAAGTAACTTACCCACCTTTGATGGTCTAAATAATTTAGAATCTTTCTTGTTGGAATTTGAATAAATTTTACCAATACAACAAAGATTGTTGGCACTGGATGAGGCCTTGAAAGAAACTCTAGAAATATGGTGGGGGACACACAAAAACAACATTACATACTAGATACAATGTCACACTTTGATGACAGTGCGATTTTTAGAACAAGTCGAAGGATGCGAAGTTAGGTACACAGGTCAAATCTGTCCAAAGGACCATGTGAGAACTTGCGAGGAATCCTGGAGCAACATTCCTAAAGAGAAGTGGGTGCACAAATTCATTAACACACTGGACACAACCCATATCAATTGGTATTGTCAAGAAAAACTATGCCTCATCACTGCATATTGGGAAGGTATGACTCAGAACTTTGTAACTACCTTTTTATTTGAAATCCAATACCCTACAGTGGATCAAGTGTTACAGATTGTAAGACAGAAAGTATTTGAGGAGACACCTAACCTTCCTTTGGAGCAAGAAGAGGATGAATGGACTGTGCCTCTTCAAAAATTGCAGGGTTGTTACAATATCAATGCTGATGAATATGATGATCCTAGGAAGGTGAACATCGCCAAAATAGAAGGACAAAGAGACATAGAAGGACTAGGAGTTGAGCTACCTTTCATTGGAAAACCAATTAAAATCAAGAAAGTCAATATTGGAACAGAGAAAACACTAAAGCTTGCAAATGTTGGAGATTATTGGGATGTTGCCACTATTGACAAGCTCACAGAATTACTGCATGAATATCAGGACTTGTTTCCAACCAAGTTCACTGATATGAAGGGCATTAAAGGGTCCATGGGAGAGATGAAGATCCCCTTGAAGATAGATGCAAGGCCAGTCAAATAGAGACCCTATAGATTGAATCCTAAATATAATGAGAAAGTGAAGATTGAATTAGACAAAATGTTGGAAGCAAGAATCATAGAACCTGTTGAAGAGTCAGAGTGGATTATCCCTATGGTGGTGCAGGATAAGAAGACCGGAGAAATCAGGATCTGTGTATATCTCAGGAAGCTGAATGATTCTTGTTTGCATGACCCATTCCCTATACCATTTACTGACGAAGTGTTAGATAACGTTGGAGAACAGGAGGTCTACTCATTCACCGATGGTTTTTCAGGATACCATCATATTAGGATTACCAAGGAAGATCGTCACAAGAACACATTTACCACATAATGTGGATCCTACCAGTATACAGTGATGTCGTTTGGATTGAAGAATGCGCCAACCATCTTTTCTAGGGTGGGGGTCGAAGCATTCAAGGATTTTTTACATAAATTTATGGAAGCATATTTTGACGATTGAATTGTTTTTAGTTTGTTGCAAAATCATATTGAATTCTTAAGGCTAATGTTGGATAAGTGCAGACAATGTCAGATTTCCCTGAACCTGAAGAAGTGCATCTTATTTTCACCTTTTGGAGTGATTCTAGGCCATATTGTGTGTAAGCAGGGATTGTTGGTAGATCCATCTAAGATTTCCATTATAGTTGATTTACCCCCTCCTACTTCAGCCAAATAGATGTGCACTACACTAGGACATACTGGATACTACAGGAAGTTCATTAAAGGCTATGCACAAATCACAACACCCATGGAGAATCTTTTGAAGAAAGACTATCAGTTTCATTGGACAAAAGAATGCCAGTAGAGCTTCGACACACTGAAACGAAAAATGGTTACTACGCCTATTTTGGTTTTCCCATATTGGATCAAGGAATTTCACATGCATGTTGATGCATATTCTATCGCAATAGGAGTATTTATAGAACAACCGGGAACTGGAGACATTGACCACCCATTAGCCTTTGCTAGAAGGAAGCTATCAACAACTGAGATTAATTACACCACCACTAAGAGAGAAGGGTTATCCATGGTGTATGCGCTGCAGACGTTTCACCACTACTTGTTGGGAGGGCACTTTAAAATCTTTACTGATCACTCCGCGCTGAAATACCTAGTCAACAAGCCAGTGTTGGGGGGAAGAATATCCAGCTGGCTTCTGTTATTTCATGAATATGATTTTGAGATCATGGTTAAGCCAGGGAGAATGAACAAAGGACCTGACCACTTGTCGAGGTTGGAACATGGAGAGGAACCTACTATCTTGGAGGATACACTATCGGATGCACAGTTGTTGGCCATTAGAAAGATTGATGATCACTTCATTGAGATAGTCCAATTCATGTCAATAGGAATGGAACCTAGTGAATATACAATAACCCAGAAGAAACAGTTGGTAGTGCGCGCCGCAGACTTTTCACTTATAGTTGGACAACTATATAAGATGGGACCTAATGAGATCTTGAGGAGATGTGTTATGGAAGAAGAAAGACCACTGATTTTAGTAGAAGCTCATGAAGTCATTGCAGGTGGACACTACGCAAGAAAAGAAACAATGCAGAAGGTTCTTAGAGATGGCCTCTAGTGGCCTACTTTACACATAGATGCTAAAGACTACTACAGAGCCTGAGATGTATGCCAAAGAGTTGGAAAACCATCAAGAAGAGATGACATTCCATTAGCACCCCAACTAACCTTACAAGCATTTGAGAAATGGGCCATTGATTTCATGGGACCTATAAACCCACCAGGGAAGCGCACATGAGAAAGGTACATAATTGTTGTGATAGAGTACTTGACCAGATGGGCCGAAGCAAGAGAATTTAAATATTTTAGTGCAACTACAGCCACGCACTTCATATTTGATGACATCATAACTAGGTTTGGATGCCCAAAGATCCTTATGAGCGATAAAGGAACACATTTTATTAATAAAACCATTGAAGTCTTGACTGAGGAATTTGCAGTTCATCATCAAAAAGTACACCTTTCCATCCCCAAGTGAATGGGATAGTTGAAGCATTCAATAAGACCTTGGAAACAACACTGACGAAGATTTGCAATGTGAACATGGATGACTGGGATTTAAGAGTATCAGCAGTACTATGGGCATGGATGATTTTAGGGGCTAAATTTTGCTCATGGGCTAATTTTCCATGGTTTTTCTAAAAATGAGAGTCGCTATTTTAAAAATGATTCGCCCAAATTCTATAGGATAAAATTATTTTACCTTAAAAATCGCCAATATGTTATAAAAACTGTATTAAATCCTTAGAAATTTGAATATTTTTACAAAAATATCGCTAAATATTTATAGTTGGCATATGAAGGATTAGTAAGATTCGCTAAGGTTTCTACATTTTAAAATAAATTTCCATCCTTAAAATCATCCCTGACTATGGGCCTATAGAACCACTTGCAAGAAGATAAAAATGCAGACCTCTTTTAAGTTGGTTTATGGTCTAGAAGCAGTTGTCTCGATGGAATATCTGGTCCCTAGCTTAAGAATCGTAGCCTTTACATATATGGATGACACTAGTGTTGTTCAAGAGAGGCTCGCGCAGTTGGTTGAACTAGAGGAAGACCGATTCACTGCAGGATTCCATCAGCGGGTGCATAAGGAAAGAGAAAAGGCCTACCATGACAGGCATATCAAAAAGAAATCATTTAAGCAAGGAGATCGGGTACTGTTATACGAAAACAAATTCATGAAGCATCCAAGGAAGTTCATAACCCATTGGTTGGGACCATATGAAGCTATTTATGTTACAGAAGGAGGAGATGCGCAGTTGAAGACTTTGAATGGAGAATGGAAGGAAGGATTTGTGAATGGAAGGCAGTTGAAATTGTACTATGACAACCAACTACCTCACATCTCTTGGTAAAAACAAAAGGAGAAAGGGTCAACGTACCAAGTGCAGTTGAAGCTGGGTACCAGACACAGAAAAGACAGTCTACACACAATGGGGGAGGAGAGAGAAGAAAGCATAGGCTGCTCTACACAACCTGAAATCGAAGAAAAATAGAAGGATCAGATCCAAAGTGCCTCAGGATGAGTCACAAGTGAGTGTTGGGGGCCTGTTGGCCCTTGGTTCTAGAAGAAAGTGAATATTAAGGAAGAAAAGACGAAATGTGAACTGTGTGGAAGACTTTGCATAATTGTTACTATTATTTGATGTTTAAATGAGTTTCAAATCATGTTAAATCACATGTATTTACAAGAAATTCAAATTCTTGTAAATCAAGTTGGTTTTGATAGTTGTAGTGGAGAAAATTAAAATCTACCACCTAGGTTATGATATCAATATGATGGACCGGCTTACCTTCCTCCTATATCGAGAATAATTCAATTCGATGTCATCCTGAGAGACATATTAAGTCATTTGTAAACAATTTACGAAACTCGTTCCAGAACATAGAGGCAGTTTTGCAAGGTCAATGGAGAGTAGATGAAGGCGAATATTGAAAATTGACCACATGGGTTTTGCGCAAGACGAGGCCATTTGGGTTCTTCTCAAACAACTTCCTAAAAATGTGAAAGATATGGGAGATATGATTGATTATTTAAACTGATATTTTCCATAATTATAGTGGCAGTCGGGTTTGAGATCCATGTAGCTTGGATCTGTGAGATCTCATTTGTCTTGTATAAATATGAGTAATTAGATCCTCAGAAAAACAATTATCATTAAACCTTGTAATTGAATTGTTGTAAGACTATTTTTTTGATTAATACAAAGTTCATGGTTATTGTTCGTTCCACATGAGTTGTTAATTTTACCTTTGTGGAGAGTTTAGTCTTATACAATTTCGATAAATAGTGTTCCATGAACCAAGAGGGCCCCTTGTGGAGGAGAACACTATTCATTTACTTAGCATTATTGGTATTGTGTTTTTATTTATTCAAGTTGTGTGACTTCTAATTATGTCATTTTCTTTCTACAATTTATTCATTTATGTTTGCACAGAAGTAACTAATCTCGTAGCCATCAATTGAATAATTGAGTGTTTTAATCAACGGGAACTCGCGTTGAGATAAGTGATTGAAAAAATGCTATAAAATTCCAATAGATTGATGATTTTACATATTGGAATTACTTATGTGTTTCTTATAACTCTATTTTTCATTATTATCACTACTCTATTCTTTCTACAGCTTAACAAAACTTTGTTTCTACAACTAAGGCAATGAACATTTTTCCTTTTTGCATAGTATTCATTTAGGGATAGATTGAAAGCTAAGGCCCACATATATTTTTCATTACACTTCATCAATTTACAATCCCCATGTTGATAATTTAATGTAGCAGAGTTCATATATTGAACTGGATGACATTTTTTACGTCATTGTCAAGGAAGTGCAAAAAGACATTAGTTTTTCCTTTTTGTCATTTAAATTAATATAGGTAGAATGCATGGGAAGAGAGACATTAAGATGATAGGTAAGAAAATGTGCAGTCACTATAAGTAGAGTTGTAGTGAATCTCTCTTCAACCATTTAAATCATGTTAAGTAGAATGCATAGAAAGAATAACTTATGTCAAATGATAGCCTAGTGACAATGGGTTCTTAATGGCATGAGGTATTCAAGACGTAGTGTGTTTCATTTTTTTGTAGATTTAATTCAAAAAGTAGAGAAGTTTCAATTATTTTTGGGTGATCTAAAAATCCCCCATGCACTAATACATGTGCAAGACAAGGACCATCAACCAACAAGAAGAATTCAAGCATGTTCAATAATTTTTTGATCAAAGGAGGAAATGATACTCCATGAAATATCTCAAATCTTAGTAGTAGCCGAAAACATGTTTGCATATCAGGAGGAGAAAATCCTAACAACAACTAGCAACACACCTGCATTATGGGAAATAGAAGACCAAAAATTCCATGAGCAACATCAAGAAGAAGACCTAGAAGAGATCAAACAACCGTGGGAAACATCTAATGGAGAACAAACATTAGAACCTGAGAACAAGGAATTTATACCATGCTTATCGTCATATCATTTATGAGTTCAAGAGACCAATCAAAAAATAGTAGATGATCGGCATGGAATGATAAAGGAGGACATACAAAGTGGTGGTAATGAACAAGTGAACCAAGGACATCACGAATATAGTGAATTATGGTTCTAGGAAACTATTAGTTCACAACATTCCTTCACTCTTTAACAAATATTAACATTGTGTCAATGAAAGCAACTGGTTTCTCATATTTTGGTATCTATCAAAGTATATATTTCAAACCCAAATATGAGTTTATTTTAATCTTGTTATGCACATGGTTCCATTGGAAGTATTCTTATACTTGAAAGAGATTTTATTTTTCAAGCAAAGTAAGATAGAGTAGAAGAATAAATAAATAAATAAAATAGTAAAGATCAAAATAATTCTGGTTGTGAAAACCAGTTTATTGGCGCAACTGGACATGAGTTTTTCTTGAAAAACAGTCAAGTTGCGAGCAAAATTCTCAATAAGTTCTGCATGTTAGTTCAAACTTATACTTTGGTTATTCAAATCATTTTTGTTCTATGCTTGTATTGGATGATGTGGGATTCCTTAAGGCCTTCCTTCTATTAGGTATTGTCCCATTGACTTCAACACTCTATCTGGTATCATGATCAAGAGATATTTATAATTCCTTGGAACTTGTATGCCTCAATGATAGGTTTCCTTGTTGATAGCAGTGTGGATGTGTTAATTCCTCCTGACTATCATATCCTACATGTTACTTGATACCATACATTCATTCATGTATAACATGATTCATTAAGGATACCTTGATTCTCATTGACATCAATGACGAGTGATCTCGCATTAGTTGACGACATACATTAATGGTCAATAATCCAATGATTTATTTCCATGCTCGACATCGACACAGATTCATGTTTTGATGAAGACTAATATGGTTTAATGGTATCAACATTTGCAACCTTTTCTATATCTTGCAAATAAAAGGGGAATGTCATTATTTTTGCAGTATCTTTTCCTATAGCGGAGTTTATGGATCCCTCTAGTTGCATTCATGGTTGTTATATGGCATTGGTTCTAGCAATATTTGTTACATCTAACAAATGTGATCAACAAAACAAAGTTCAGATCGAATTCAACAAATAGATATTTTCAATATATGTATCTCTGCAATAGAATCAATCTCCAACATCAGATTATAGGTATTTGATTTCATTTTTCATTTTCAAATTGCCACCATTCAACATGATCGGCATGAAGAAATCTTGCAACACTTCAATCTTTCAATATTCCTTTCCATTCAAACTCCAACATGAATTAAGTATCAAATCTTAGAAGGATGCATGAGGACATGCATCATCCTCAATGTGGGGGAGAGAGAGCATTGAGATATCAATGTCCTTTTATGGTTCCAAATGCAGATCAAGTTCCAACTCCTTCAAATAGTCTTCTACATAAAAAAAATTATCCCAAGTGTCCAAGAACACAGTACTCATCTTCTCTTGATCATGACAACAAAGAGGTAAAATGGAACAAAATAATTTCAAGCATTTCAGTATTTAATTTTTTCATCAGCGTCAAGGTCTCTTTCGAATAAATTTTACAGAGGATAGTTGCACAAGATCATAACTTATTGAATATGTTTTAGAGAAATTGTGTAGTTTTTTATACTTTTTGTAGCTACTGAAACTCCCCTGTAAAGTGTTGTAGCTACAGAACCTATAGCAAACTATCCTCGGGGACGATATTTTCATGACATTTGCAGGAAGATGAGGATTAGTAAAAAAATATGAGATATGGGTTTTGAGGAGAATATGATAAATTGAGTATGACAAGGATGAAATTTTGAGAAACTTCATGATAAGGGATGCACGAGCATGTTTTAAAACTGATTTAATAAAAAATATCAGAATTTTTGGAAACAATTACATCTATCTTTTTGTAGAATATTTGTAGTTTTTTATGGTTGCATGCATCCCAATACTAGATCGTGACTTGGATATGGTTTCAAATTAGCACAAGATGCTCATCCACCTATCAACCCAATTTGAGAGTCCTCCAAGTCATTGCGGGAGCTTAGTCAAAGTTGTGGTCAATGCATGAACAAATAGCAGAATGTGCAAGATGAATCAACACCAAATAAGCTATGAGAATTTCCTATAACACCAATACAACATCATTATCATATTCATATTCTTCAACAGCATCAACATTCTCAGAATCTATTTGAGCAAAAGATTCCATGTGACTACATAAAAACAATTTCAAAACAAGTAAAGCTCCAAGGTGTGGTTTTCTTATTTAAACAATTAAATGATATGGAACTACATATATGCGAAATTATTTACTTTGATTCCATGTTTATTAACCTTACCTTATCCTTTGATCATATTTTTCCCCATATCATAAAATTGGTGTCTTATGTCAAATCGAAAAATGAGTGTTTTCCAAATTTTTTGGCATGTTGTATAATGATAACCTTTGTCATTAATTATGCCACGAGTCTAACATCCACCAAAATATTTCCGTTATATTCTCAAGAATATTTTCCAACCCTTATCCATATTCATGTTTCCCTATTTATTATGTGTTACACAAAAGGACTTAATTGCAGTCGAGTAAGTTGATTTGGGTGCTTGATCTCAGTGTTCTAAATGAGGAAAGAGGTTGAGTTAATTGAGAGGTACGGGAATTGAAAGTTCTTGATAATCATGTTAAACTGAAATAAGAAGTTAAAACATAGAGGAAAACAATTACAATAAGAGAACGATTGTGTAAGGAAAGAACTCAAAACCCTCAAAAGACATGCTAAGCAATGGTACCAGCAGAACAAGTAGATACAAGAGACAAAATAGGCTTCTGAAAATCAAAATTGCTAATGGGAAAATCAAAGACTACAAATCAAGTTGTTACATGGTTAGATTTATTAGCTGCTACAATTGCGGAAACCCTCTTTCCCTCTCCTTCCACATTTGTTAAAACAAAAAATATGGAAATTGTTCATGAGATTGATGATATTTTCATCTATTAATATTAATTGTGTTCAGTGGCAAGGAAAAGAAGAATTACATGTCTTGGAAATCATTTACAAACAACAATACAAATTTGAGATTTAGAAAATGCAGGAGAAATGGTTTTCCATGTATTGGATTGAGGAGAAAAAATGGAAATCTAAGAAGTGCAAAAGGAGAGTGAACTAGAATTTAATGATTTACTAGTTTTCCTTGGCGAACAACAAAGCAAAGTGTAAAAGCGAAGTTCAAGGTTAGAAAAATCAGGAAAGGAAATTGATATCTTACTTGAAGGAATTGGAGATAAAGGTTGGAGTTCAAGGTGACAATGGGGCTGAAAATTAGGATAAGTGATAAGTAAGAATATATTGGCTCATTTTCTCTCCCTCATATGCTCCACATCTATTTAGATTTTCCAGTTTCATTGTTATCAACACTAGAGCTCCTCATGCCAAGCATAGTGAGATATCTAGGATTTTCCTAGAGGTACCTAACAATATTGTATTTGATAACAATTCACTATGGTTGCAACATGTAATTTTGAGCTCTTGGTTACATGGCTTGTAGATTTCCCATATGCATTGAACTACTTTATTGATTCACCTACACACTCAACATACATGATATAATTAATTCCAAGCAATGGCTCTGGAATAAGTGTTCATTTAGATGCCCTAGTTGTTGTTCTTTTAAGGGATCATATTGTATTCAAGAAATCAATTGAAAAAAAATATGCCTTCATGGTAGTTGATGAAATCATCCAAATTATTGGACTCGCAACGTATTTCCATATATGGGAGGAAACTGAAAAAAAATTGTTCTTTGTATCAACAACTTTTGCATGAAAACAACCAAGAATGTTGATAAGAACAACAACTGTTGAAGCTGTCAAGGTTTCCAATGTACAAGATTGACAACAAATATATGATAATGTGGAGAGTGGAAACCCTCTGTTGTCTTCATTTTGTGATGAAGCATTTGTTAAATTTATTAAAAACTTGGATCTTGTAGTAAGGGAACAGATTGTAGAGCTCTTTAGCCATCCCAAAAGCAAGGTGACAATCATTCCAATAGACTTGGATAAAAACAATGAAAAAAGTAGCAATGATTATATTTTCCAGGATTTTCTTTATCACAATGATGCTTTAGTTGAACCTTGCAAAGACATGAGGTGATCTTGAATTTACCACTTATTCAAACTCATATATATAATAAATGACAACAATGTGCAATCCATAAATGGAATGTCTTCAAGAATTGAGCTGACAATATTCATAAATAACTTCAAGAAGCTCATAATAGAATTGAAACATTGAAATATAAAAAATGAAGTTGAGATTTCAAATTACAAACGACTCACTGGGAAACATGAAGCAGATATGAAATGTTTTTATGATGCACACAACAATATGTAGCAAGTCAACTATCACCTTGAGATGGAAGTGAAGAGAATGAGAGGTGATGGTGTATCCACAGTGCCAGATTTGGAAGCAGTTCATAAAGATGGAAGACAAGCTAAAAAAATTTTAGAAACAATTAACAACCAAGGAAGAAGATAAAAATAACATGTATGAGTTGGGTTTGTAATAAGTAGCCTATAGGTGTCTTGGGAAAAGTATACTCCATGCACTCACATGAATAATGGATAGAATTAAAATTTTCTAGGATGAATGCAGAAGAAGAAATTGGTCACCCTTCATACAATTGGATTAAGACACACTTGAGTATTCAAAAGACAGAGTGATTGATTTGCATGGGGACATGCAACATCGTCAGTGTGGGGGAGATGTTGGGTGCCCAAATTGTCTTCAATTTCTCTCTTTTTTGTTAACCAGATTCTCTTTTTCCATTAAGACTTGTCCTTTTTCATTCTCAATCCTTGAAGTTATTTATAAATCCACATCATGAGACCCCTCGGGTACTTAAGGTCACTTTTCATAATTATTCCTATTATTTGATGTGTAAACAAGCTTCAAATCATGTTAAATCACAAGTATTTACAAGAACTTCAAATTCTTAGGTTTTGATAGTTGTAGTGGAGAAAATTAAAATATGCCACCTAGGTTATGATCCTGATATGTTGGACTAGCTTACCTTCCTCCTGGACCGATAAGAATGCAATCTGAGGTCATCCTAAGAGATAGATCAAGCCATTTGTAAACAATTTATGAAACCCATGCTAGAACAAAGAGGCAATTTTGTGGGGTCAATGGTGAGAAGATGAAGGTGGATATTGAAAATTGACCACATGGGTTTTGGGAAGGACAAGGCCATTTTGGTTCTTCTTGGATGGTTTCCTAAAAATGTGAAGGATCTGGGAGATATGATTGATTATTTAAACTAATGTTTCCCAGATTATAGTGGCGGTCGGGATTGAGATCCATGTAGCTTGGATCTGTGAGATCTCATTTGTATTGTATAAATATGAGTGATTAGATCCTCAAAACAACTATTATCATTACATATTGTAATTGAATTGTTGTAAGATTGACTTTTTGATTAATACAAAGTTCTTGGTTACTGTTTGTTCCACATGAGTTGTTAATTTTTCATTTGTGAAGATTTTAGTCTTATACGATTTTGCTAAATAGCATTCCCCAAACCAGGATGACCCCATGTGGAGGAGCACATTATTCCTTTCCTTAGTATTATTGGTATTGCGTTTTTATTTAGTCAAGTTGTGTGATTTCTAATTCTGTCATTTTCTTTCTGCAATTTATTCATTTATGTTTGCACATAAGTAACTAATATTACAACCATCAATTGAATAATTGAGTGTTGTGATCAGCAGGAACTCTCATTGATCTAAGTGATCAAAATAATTCTATAAAAGTCAAGTAGATTGGTGATTTTACATATTGGAATTACTTTTGTGTTTTGTATAACTTTGTTTTGCATTATTAGCACTACTATGTTCTTTTTGTAGCTGAATATAACTTTTTTTCTGCAGCTAAGGAAGTGAACATTTTTCCTTTTTACATAGTATTCATTTAGGGAAATATTTAAAGCTAAGGATTACATATATTTTTCATTTCACTTCATCAATTTACAATCCCGGGTTGATAATTTAATGTAGCATAGTTCACATATTGAACTGGATGACAGGGATCACCTTCTATGCCATGTAGTCACTTGGGATATCCCACTTCCCTCCATGGGTCTAGCACAAGGTTGGCCAGGGAATATCATAGTTGGATACTTCAAGAATTCTCAGCTATAAGTTTGGACTTCTCATAGCATCCACCCATGTTCTCTTGAGAGATTTTCCTCAATAGGAAATACATTATAGGCACACAAACTTATTTTCAACATAAAACTTATTCCTCTCATGGATTATATCATACATGAAATGGTTGATGAACTATCCCAAAAACCAACTCTCCTCTTGCTTCCCAAAAACCTCTTGCAAAAACTATCATCAATAGCCACTCGAATTTATTTTTCTTTAATGCAAGATTTGACTCTCACATTAACCAAAAAGTGGTTGTACTCATCCCATGCTATCATAAATTAGTGATATGACCATTCCCACCAACCACTCTTACATGCATTCAATATATATTTTGATATTCAAAGGAGGTAAACATTAATAATACAATGGATTGGATTATTAGGCATGTGGAACCCCCTTGGACACCCTTGATCCCCCTCTCTTTTGGAATTGTATCCCCCCATCATTATCGTCCCTCTCGTATCATAGCCAACAATTTATTTTTAATAATGATTTCAATGTACAATTTACATAGCTTGGTCCTTGGCCATATTGATCAGTATAGGCTCTTTGGCCAAAACCATAATGGCTCACCAGCATAAATTACATATGTACAATTACATTATAATTTATGGAGATTAAAACTAGGGATGTTAAATATATTGATGATGTATAGAAAGGATTATATGGACATTATAATAGGTTATGAGGAGGAAGTCGTGGGCTATTATGATGATTCATTTGAAGGGAAATCAATTTGGTGTATAACCAATTTTGGTCAATCAGATTATACGTGCCATTCTGACGGGTTATATAAACTAGGGTCTAGGCCACCATGGAAATCTTGGGTGAGTTGGCACAAGAGTTTATAGAAAAAGGTGCCAATACCTTAGGCCAGAGAGAGGAGTGTTGACGATAAAATCACAACGATGATTTCGCCCGCAAAGTATTGCTAAAGCCTATTATTTAAACTATGCTAATGATATATAATACTAGTAAGTGGGACCCCCTTGTAGACTGGAGGATCAAAGATAGTCTTATCACACATTTTATGTTGTTGTTTCGATGATACTTATAGGGTTATACATGATTGATGATGAAATCTTGGTTTTGTTTGTGACAGATGGTAGATGGATAATGCATTTTATGTGATGATTTCGTTATTCTAAGCTCTAAATTCCATGTATGAAGTGGCATATATTTACTGTTGTTACATTTGATAGTGTCGTCATGATTTATTACCTATTACACCTACACAAAATACATGTTAGTAACAATAAGAAACAAGAGCAATGGAAAGAGACTTATCAAAAAAATCCTAGAAGAGGGAACTATACTATGCTATGCTATGATATACTATGTGCAAATGAAATTAAAAGGAATTAATGTTAGTCCTAACTAGCAATGTTAGAGGCTATATGATTTATATTGAGTTATATTGGGCACATTTTATATATGTTATAGTATAGTTTTGGCAATGGGTAATATGGATTGGCGTGGCGGATTTGGTAAGCAATATGTGCAAGTTTCGATGCATGGATTAATGGTTTGGCTAGCTATCGTGTACTACGAAATTGAATGAATGGAGGATGAAAGCGACATGCAGTAAATGAAAAACACTCCATACTCTCCCACTGGCCATCACCCTAGCATGGTTATTTTTCATTTGGTTTTGTTGTGGTTAAGTTCTGAGATTCAAGCGTGGAAGGAACTGCTTGACCAACTCACATTTTCAAAGTCATTAGTTGCAGGTATGGTTCTTTTCGCCCATCCATGAATTCGCTCTATGTATGAAATGAGAATTGGCTCGGTAATGTGTTGGTATGTGTTTTCTTGATATTGGCAACTATGTAAACACGTGGTGTTTTCTCTGGAATGATTGTGTGCGTTATTCGTTGCAAGTGGAAAAATAAATGGTTGAAATTATGATTTCATTGGTTGTTTTGTGTGGTGGAAACTAGAATAGATCTATGTTGTCTTTATGGGTATTCTATTGGAGGGTTTCACTCGGTTTTGCCTTGATGTCTGCCTCCTCACTTTAATGGTAACCACACCCAGTTGTATTTGGTGTTATGGGGTTGTTGTGTATGTTTCGAACCACCTTTTGGTCACTACATATCTTTTTCACCTGGTCGTGGGATTATTTTTCGTTATTGTCATCCACACAGTTGGTTATGGGGTGGATATTATGCCAAGAAGAATGATTTAGGGTTGTTGGTAGTACCTGGGCTCTGCATTTATATCAACATTCTTTTTCTCTTGAGAAGAGCGCGAGGGTTATGAATCTACGCATTCTGGGTGTTGGTTACTAGCCAGTGAGAAATCTCTTCTCTTCTGCATCGTAGCTTACCCTACCTAATGTTGAAATGTCACCATATTTTACAAATCTAAGGTTTATAATTCTTGTGGTTCCACCGTGCTTGTCTCGAGGGTTCCCACCTACTGTTGATATGGTCAACCTCCAGTCTCCCTGTGTTTGGTGACTGGGCGAACCCTTGATTATTTCTTATGTTCATTAGTTACAGAGCCTGATTTTGATAAAATCAACCCGTTGCACTCTGTCGGGTATCTTGTTGACTGTCATAAGTTTGTTGAGTAGTATCGATAGTGGTTTGATTGTTGGCTCATCTTTGTTTGATCGGGTTGATTGGAGAGTTGTAATTGGAAATGATAATGGGCATACAGTCACTGCCTCCTTTTGTTGTGAAAGTTGAATCAATAACTCAACATTGTTATAAATGGATTGATTGGTAGTAATTGGAAATGAACAACTATGTGTGTTCCTATAACGTGGTATAAGTTGAAGTTGGTGTTTGTGGTGTGTTTAATTTGTCCCGATCGGGATTATTGCAAGTTGAAGAGTTGATAACTGTGACTTAGTTGTTTACTGTGTATGGTTTATGGAGACATCATGCATCATTTTGTTTTATTTCACCATCAGAGTTGAAGCACGGGGTTTTTGTAGTACAGTTTCATTGCAAATTTAATTATTAATATTGTCAAAAGAATCGAATTGGGCATGTTTTAAAATAGTTTGTTCAACTCAGAAAAGACTTGTGTCTATATTTGATTTAAGGATTTAGAAATTATGGGTAGTGGTTGATGTTTTTATACGTTGAACAGAGTTGAAGCAATATGACTATGTGTTCTTTTGATTTTGTTTTAAATATAAAAGGGAAGGAAATGAAAAGAAACAAAATTCTATTAACATGAAGTTTGAAAGCCATAGTGATTCTGAGTATGATGACACAGTGTTAATAACAAGGGTTGAAGATTTAAATGTGGAACAATGAACAAGTTAAACACACAGTGATTGTTTAATTGGTCACAATAATTGTTTAATTGGTGTTGGATCGTGTGCATTAAATACATAATTGTTTTATGGATTACTTAATTGATTTTATGAACAATATTCTCTTTTTTTTCCCTACCATTAATTCACTTTTAGAACATTAAAATCCCCCTTGCCTTCCCATATTCACTATCCACTCCCTGTTCCTAAAATTTAATTATAGTTAAGATAAATTTTGTATTATGACAGTTAAAGGATTGCAGAGATGAATTACGGTGATATATTATTGTGGTTTATGATACAGTTGATTGTTTGATGTATGTGAGCAGTAATCATGATCTTTTCCCCCTCATTTTAAATTTTTCGCTCAATACAACCCCTCGCATATCCCAAAACCCTTGTTCACCCCCTGCTCATTGAAAAATATCAAACAATTTGTATGGATTGGATTGCATGAGTCTGATATATTGTTGAGCCAAATTTTATTTCATATTTAAAAGATTTGTCATGTATGGTTGTTAAAGAAACTATTTTCTAATCAATTATGCATACAAGAATGAGTTTTTTTCAGCAGTGGTAGTAATGGTTGGGGTAACCGATGAAGAGGAAATTGGAACAGGGGCCCTAGAAGGCCAAGATTCTTTATACACTTTGATGCAGACTCACAAGAGTTAGGCCAGCTATTTCAAGCTAGGTTTTTTAACTGGATTGGGCAAGGAGTGGTCCAACCTAGGCCTGAAAGGTCTCCCTTCCAAGCCCCATAGGTCCCTGGTATTCCAATGCCTCCTCATGTCTCACTTCAACCTGAAGTCCTTGAAAACGACGAATGGTAAGAGATTGTCCACCTGACAGTCTCCCAACATCGTGGTTGGCCTAACTTGTCTCTACCTTCTCCTCCACCTATTAATCAAATTTCCCAAGATGCCCTTGTCCACTCACCAATACAATCTTCTCATGCAAGAAAAAGGTTAAAAACTTAGGCCCACCATGCTCCTTACAAAGGAAAAGCCACTGCTACCCCCTCCTCACCCTCAAATGTCTCTGCCAAATCTATTTCCTCCCGCATGCATTTGAGAGATGATTTCTCTCATGTGATCGGTGAGATTAGGCCTAAAGGCTCCACACAGCCTAAGGAAAATTCAGAGATGTCAAAAGGCGACAACAACAACAAAGGGAAGATTTCCTCTCGGAGTAGAAAATATGGATTTTAAGTTTTTATTTATTAATTGTTGAGAACAATTGACTTCTGAGATTTTGGACAACACACTATTTTTTGGATATATGGGTAATATATTTTTGGAAATAATTTCAATTATCAGTGATATAAATTGTCAAAATATGAAAGTGATGATGGGGGTCACAAGGAGGGATGTTTTTTTTTTATTAACTAGTTGTGTTATGATTGTTAAAGAACTAAAGAGAGTCACAAGGGGTCCTACCTACTAGTTATTATTTATTAAAACCCCTTATTATGATTTTATTACTTTTCCCCCTTAACTAAAGTTGGTTGAGTTTGAGTTAACTTAACTAAAGAAGTAGTTCAACTATTTCAACCAATTCTAATTTGCTTAAAGGCAAAAGGAAAAGGAGGAACAAGAAGAGAATAGAAGGAGAAGCACACTAAGGTCTGCTCTTTGAGTTTTTGTTGAGATAATTCAATTTTCAGTCATTCTTTAATTCATTGGAAGCCTAATTCTCTTTTATGATAGCAGGGTCCTATTATAGACAACAATATTCAGGGTTGAATTACATCATTCAGACACTTGTTTTCCAGAGGTGTTGATCTATCTTTGATAGTCTGTGTAGACTTGTCTGTTTGTGAATTACATTTCATGATTGACAAAGGCTATTGTGCAGAGTCGAGTGGGCATCAATCTGTGGTAAGATGGTCCAACTTTTAAAATTCAGTTTTTTAGTTTTTGTCAGAAGTCCTTTTGTATGATTCATAGGGGATATCTAAGTTTGACTTTGGTTCAAAAATTCCTCAGGGAATTTTGTAAAGAGAACGATTATTTTGACGATTTGGAATGAAATAAACGATTGCTTTATGTCTCATCTATTTTTATTATTTAATTGGTATCTTTACTTCTGTCTCTATATTTATTTCAACATCTGTTATGTTCAGAAAATTACATAAATAATGAATTTTTCAGCAAGCTTTTATTTATAAAAAACCATCCTAAGCACTTGTAATCAATACTTGTGAATTAGGATACCAATTTTGATGGCTATAAACATAGGGTGATATTCTTGTCTATCTTGCTTTAGCCAAGCAAGATCTGAAAATGCTTGAGTAAGATCATTTCATATCTTTTCCTCAACATTTATTTGGCATCCATATTTGGGAGATCTTCAATATATCTCTGGTTGATTTTTATGCTCGATTATCATCGAATACATCTATTTTTCTAATATTGATTATTTGACTATTTTATTTCTTAATGATTGTACCTGTTACAAGGCAACCCAATATTGAGCCATGTCTTCAAGATCATACCAACATTGCTTTGAATTTGTTTAACACCATTTTAGACACTACTAATACTCGGGCTGAGCTTAATCATTCATGGGAAACAATTGAATGAGATATTAAGTGCCCAAGAATGTTGGAAAGCTAGACGTAGACAGCCTAGAAATCATCAATAACTTTTTTTTCCTTTAGATTTGACCTTCTTTTCATGTCCTTAGACCTTCGTGTTTCTAGGAGAAGAAGAGGCTTATCACCTGAAATTAATCCTATTGTTGAAATAGGAAGAAGGAATGTTGTGTTATCCACCCAACAAAGTGATCTAAGGAGAACTTTGTCTTATTCATCCAGTTTGTCTTTCTCTCCCTCACCTATCATCCACAAGATGGAGTCTAGTGGTGGCACTGGAAGTGCTTCCTCTTCTCAATCTCCAGCTTTGTCAGTGATTGGTAGTTTATATAGCCACCATATCCCTATCCAATCTACCACAAACCCCACCAAATTCATTAAAAAAGAAGATGTTACAACCACACCATGGCATGTTTCCTCTCCTCTTAACCTAGCACTTGCTACTCGCCCATTTCCTAAATTCAAAGAGCATATTCCTAGGTTTTTGGGAAATAACACTGTCACTACAAATGAACACCTGGTGGTATTTTCTAATGCCTGTCACAACATAGGAGCCAATGACAAGGATACTTGCATGTGCTTATTTGTCAATTCCTTGGAAGGAAAGGTTGTGGCCTATTTCCTTGACCTTCCTCCTAAGATTTTGTCTACTTGGGATGAGTTAGTCTATTGGTTCAAATCCGCATATGGGAAACCTAAAATCCCAGCTGAGAAGTTACTAGAGTACAATAACATCGCCTATAAGGATGGTGAGACCATCAAGTCCTTCAACTTGTGTTTCACTAAGTTATACAATCAAATCCTTGAACTCATTCGACCTCATAACCAAGACGCTTTCATGCATTATTATAATTCATTACCTTCCCCCTATCGTCATAGGCTTGAGGAAAAATCCATTGATAACCTTGGTTCCGCTCTGCATATGTTTTTGGAGTATGAAGAACAACTCGAAAGAATAGTTCTTCCTCAGGGAGAATCGATTAAACATACATACATGTATTCCCTCCTACAGCTTGTACAAGACATGAATAATCATATGATAGCATATGAGAAAAAGGGAAATGTATCCCCTCTCATCCCTGGAGCCTCATCCTCTTCTGCACCCCCCTTTATAAATTAAATTGAAAATAATTTTCATCCTAAAGCTATCATGCCTTGAAGTTGGTGTAAATTTTGTGAGGAACACCACGAGGAAACCACATGTGAGGTAAGGAAGAGCGTCAGAGATAATATATTTGGTAAAATACCAGAAACTACCATCGATGTCCTAGATTTTGCAGAGCCATAAGATGTGATGATCATCAATACTAGGAACAAATCCTACGCTCCCAAAGGAAAATATGATCCTCCCCGCAATTCTTCTAGCCTGAGCTCATCCTCACCAACTGCTACTATTCAGGTTCCTAAGGTTCCTGACAGTCAAGGAATTACCTCCCCTCTCCCCTCTTCAAAATACAATATTCTGAATTAGTTTGCCAACATCAAAGCATATGCCACCCTTTTGGACATGGTTTCCATCCCTAAACAACAGAAGAATCTAAAAAAATTCATGGAAGGAAAAGATTATGTTGTAGCCAACCTCTTTGAAGAGGTAAATGAAGAGGATTTGGTTGTAAATAAAGTAGGTGTACATAACTTTAGATACCCTATAAAAAAATCCCCCTTTTTATATTTTTTAAAGATTATGGATAAAATCGCTTATTGTTTTCTCATTGATGGAATTTTAGGCCAAACTGTAATGTCGAAGATTATTATGGAAGATCTAGGCTTGTCTTGTACAAATGAAAATTCTAGAAGCATGTTCTCTTATAATAGTCTACAACAAATGACCATAGGTGATATTAAAGATGTGACCTTATTTTTGTGCACACACCCTGAAATAAGGACAAACCTTAGTATTCAGGTAATTGATATACTAGCAAGAAATTACTCAATCATCATGGGAAGAGATTGGAAATCTTTGATGGGTGGATACCTCTCACTCGACGAGACACACCTATCCATTCCTCGAAATGGTAAAAACATCATAGTCCTTAGAGAGGGAAGGATTTCACCTTACATAGAGTGTCCCACAACCTAACGTGAACTATATCGAAGAGGCCCTAGGGGTGTATTCCATCTTTGCCGAGGAGGATAACATTATTGGAACAAATCGATTTGGATGATGGTATGTGGCACATGCACTTTGATGGTTCATGCTCTAGTGAAGGTAACAGAGCTGGAATAATCTTATACTCTCCTGTTGGGAAAATTCATAACTTTTCTTACAGTTTGGAGTTTTCTTGCACAAATAATGTCACTGAATTCGAAGCTTTATTATTAGGCATTGAAAACTCCTATAATATTGGTTGTGGTCACCTTTCAATTTTTGGAGATTCTGAGCTTGTTGTGAACCTTATGCGTAAGATATATTCTCCTAGCGACAAGTTGATGAAACGATACACCCAAAATTTTTGGGCACTTATCTCAAACCTATTATTTTTCAACATTATCCATGTTAAGAGGGAATTGAACTCAATGGATAATTGATTAGTTGTTTTTGCAGCCTCTTCTAATCGGAAACTTCTGCCACACAGACCTGATTGTACTTTTCAATATCTATATCGTCCACATATCCCTGACAATATAGAATCTTGGCATGTCTTCCCTAGCAGATAGAGCATCTATGATTTCATTCAAAATGAACCCTATAAGACGAAGGAAATTATATCCATAGAAGATAACAAGATTCCAAAAGGATTGACTCCTCTAGAGAGTTCATTTTCATCAAGTGATGTA
Source organism: Picea engelmannii (assembly GCA_009831015.1). NCBI lineage: Eukaryota > Viridiplantae > Streptophyta > Pinopsida > Pinales > Pinaceae > Picea > Picea engelmannii. The sequence continues at coordinate 473,980 of ML777475.1, forward strand.
GGAGATAAAGAGAAACATAAAGAATAGGATTCGAAAAGGAAGGTGGGTGAAACCATCTCCTTCAACATTGGGACACCCAAGTCTCCAAAGAATGTTAAAATAGGTGACCAATGTTTTGATGAAGAGAAAATGAAGTTTTCCAAGCTGCTTGGTGAATTTCAAGATGTTTTTCCTTAGTCTTATGAGGATCTTCGTGGTTTTGATCCTACTCTCATACAACATGCCATTCCCATAAAGGAAGGCATAAAACCAATTAGGCAAAGACAAATACCTATCAACCCTGCACTGGAAGCAACTATTTGAAAGGAGTTGGAAAAAATCTTGAAAGCTGGAATCATATTTCTAGTCAAATATTCTGAATGGGTTTCCAATTTGGTTCATGTTCAGAAAAAAATCGGTCAGATCAGATTATGCGTTGATTTTTGCACTTTAAATCGAGATAGTATAAAAGATCCATTTCCTCTCCCTAACATGGAAATGATTTTGCAGCAAGTCGCAAGGTCACAGATGATGTCCTTACTTCACGGTTTTTCCGGTTACAATCAAATCAAGATAAAAAGGGTAGATAAATATAAAAACACCTTTATTACTCGTTGGGGTACCTTTTCTTATGAACTTATGTCTTTTGTCTTATCTATGCAGGTGCCACTTTTCAAATACCTATGCAAATAGATTTTGACAATTTGATCAGCAAGATCATTCAGATCTACCTTGATGACTTAACGATGTACTCTAAAATCCAACTAGATCATTTTGGTCATCTGAAAATAGTTCTCATGCGATGTAGGAAATTTTTCATATCTCTAAATCCTTCTAAGTCCATTTTTTATGTTACCGAGGGCAAGCTCCTTGGACACATTGTCTTTGATTCAGGAATAAGCATTGATCCCGAAAGGATTGTTGCCATCCTTAATCTTCTTGCTCCCACTTCCAAGAAGGAGGTTCAAGATTTTATGGGGGTTATTAACTTCGTCCGTAGGTTTGTTCAAGATTTTTTTGTGATGGTCAAACCAATTCATAATCTGCTTAAGAAAGATTGTTATTTTTCTTGGACAGATGATGTTGAAAATGCTTTTGTAGGAATCCAGAAAGAAATCAACTCCACACCGGTTTTCGCGAAGCCAGATTTTGAGAAGGAATTCATGATATATACTAATGCCACCGAGGAAACAGTTTATGCTATCCTCATGAAAAATGATGACCAAGGTAATGAAAAACCAGTGGCTTACATGAGTCAAATTTTTTCTGATGATGAATTCAAATATTATTTTATTGAGAAACATGCTTTCGCTCTTGTTAAAGATGTTGAAAAGTTTCTCCATTGCATTCTAGTTAAGCATACATTGGTAAAATTCCCTTTACCTACTGTCAAGTTTTTTCTCTTACATAATTATTTTTCAAAAAAAATTGCACATTGGCTTGCCAAGATCCAGGAGCATGATTTGAATATCATGACTTCTACCACTATCAAGGGACGTGATGTATCCCTTCACTTAGCTCAACATGATGAGAATAGTGAATAAATTGATGAACATGATAGTTCCCTATCAACACTATTCTATATTTATAATCAAATTCTTCCCGTGTTTGAACATCCTTGGTATAAGAATTTAGTTTACTACTTACAAAACCAAAGATGCTGAAACAACTTAGACACTCGTCAAAGAACAAGACTTCGTCTTGAATCCACAAGATATGTCATTATAGGATACTTCTTGTTTCAAAGATTTGTTGATGGTGTGTTGCTTCGTTGTGTAAATGATGAAGACACACAGAAATTGTTGCAAGAAACTCATGGTTCTTCAAATTCTATCATTCATGTAGGAGGTCATTTTTCGGATAAAAACATTGCTTTCAAGATTATTAGAAAATGATATTATTTTCCTTCAATCTTTCGTGACTCTTATTTTTTTCGAGATCTTGTGAAAAGTGCCAAAAATTTGCTTGGAAAAAACGCCTTTCAGCCATGCCATTACAACCTGTCCTCCCAGACTTTCCCTTTTCAAAGTGGGGATGGGATTTTATTGGTCCTATTAATTCTCCATATTTAGCAGGAAATTTTTTTATTTTGACAGCCACAGACTATTTTACAAAGTGGGTCGAATTTGTCCCACTTAAGCATTCAACAGATGATCAAGTAATTTATTTCCTTGAAAATAACATATTTTCCAGATTTGGTCTTCCATTGGAAATTATTGCAAACAATGGTCCCACTTTCATTTATGCTAAGATGACCTAATTTTTAGCTAAGTTGGGGATTAAACATTTTACCTCATCAGCTTGTTATCCCCAAGGGAATGGGCAGGATGATTCTACCAACAAAAATATGGTGAGAATTGTCAAAAGGATCATCGAAGATAAGCCTCGTCAATGGCACACTCTCCTCACTTACACTCTTTGGGAAAATTGAACTACCGCCAAGGTAAGCACTGGTTTCACTCCTTTCCAGCTTGTGTATGGTCAAGAAGCCATCCTACCTACTGATTTGGAACTTTCTTCCTTAAGGTTGATGCTACAGATCAAAGAATTAAATTCTTCTGAAGTTTCACAAAGGATAAATGCACTCCTGGATTTAGAGGAGCAAAGGATGTTTGCCTTGGATAGTATGAAAAGGAGACAACATACTGTTACAAAATATTTCAACAAGAATGTCAAAACTATTAAGTTTAAAGTCAATGAAAAGGTATTGTTGTGGGATCCATCTCATGCTGATAGGGGAAGACACTCAAAATTTCAAAAACTATGGCTGGGTCCTGTCAAGATCGCTTTCATCCTGGGTACTAACTCTTTCATTCTAAAGGATTTACAGGAGTGATTGTTTTCCTACAACACTAACGGTTCTCACTTAAAACATTATGTGGAACCAACTTAAAAAGTTTAACGTTGTTTGGATTTTCTGTATATTAGTAGTCTAGTTATGCTTTCATTTTCACCATTGTTTTTCATTTCTTCTTTTACAGTAGTTTAATTTTTTCTTTCCTTTTTAATATCTTTCATGTTTCTTTTTCAATTCTGACATTTTATTTTTTTTGTTTTAAATTTTGTAGTCCCACTTCTGTCATGAATTTTATTGTTTTTCATCTTTTTAGTTTGATTTTGGTCAAGAATAAGATGTTGGATCAGTTCTGCCACAGTGAAACTCCTGCAAAGTATTGTTAATCAATAACAAACAAGCTTACATAGTTGTTATGATGTTCCCCCTGAAGCATAATTGAATTTGTTATCTGCTTTCACTGTTGTCTTATAAAGAGATTGGTTATCTCTTGCTTCCACTTTCCATTTCTTCATCCATTTGAGAATTAAAAGAGAAAGTCCATACATTTTTCTCCTTGAAGTAAAGAGAAAATTATGGTTGAATGATTATGCATACAAGGATAAACCCCCTCATACTTAACATTTTTCATGAGTTATTCCCAAATTCTCGGTCATTTTTCCATTAAATCCGCTCACTTCCCCCTATTGCATAATCATTCTAGTTATACCTTCTTGATCCATTGTTCTTGGTATGAGAAACCATATGTTTTGAGTTCTTAATCTATTGGAAACATATTTCTCTGTGGAGTCGTCAGTTTGTTGATGATAAAAATCGCAACGAGGATTTCGCCCGCAAAGTATTTCTAAAGCCTATTATTTAAACTATGTTAATGATATATAATACTAGTAGGTGGGACCCCCTTGTAGACTGGAGGATCAGAGATAGTCTTATCACACATTTCATGTTGCTTACAGGGTTCTACATGATTGATGATGAAATCTTGATTTTGTTTGCGACAGATGGCAGATGGATAATGCATTTTATGTGATGATTTCATTATTCTAAGCTCTAAATTCCATGTATGAAGTGGCATATATTTATTGTTGTTACATTTTATAGTATCACCATGATTTATTACATGTTACACATGCACAAAACACATGTTAGCAACAACAAGAAACAAGATCATTGGAAAGAGACTTATGAAAAAATCCAAGAAGAGGGAACTATACTATACTATGTTATGTTATACTATGTGCAAATGAAATTAAAAGGAATTAATGTTAGTCCTAACTAGCAATGTTAGTGGATATACGATTTATATTGAGTTAGATTGGGTGCATTTGATATATTTTATAGTATAGTTTTGGCAATGGGTAATATGGATTGGGGTGGTGCATTTGGAAAGAAATATATGCAAGTTTCAATGCATGGATTAATGGCATGGATTAATGGTTTGGCTGGTTGTCGTGTACTTCGAAATTGAATGAATAGAGGATGGAAGCGACGTGCAGTAAATGCATGTCACTCCATACTCTCCCACTGGCTGTCACCCTAGCATGGTTATTGTTCATTTGGTTTTGATGTGGTTAAGCTCTGAGATTTAGGCGTGGAAGGAATTGCTCGACCAACTCACATTTTCAAATCCATTGGTTATATGTATGGTTCTTTTCACCCATCCATGAATTCACACTGTGTATGAAATGAACATTGGCTCGGTAATGTGTTGGTCTGTGTTTTATTGATATTGGAAACTATTTAAATGCATGGTGTTTTCTCTGGAATGATTGTGTGTGTTATTCATTGCAAGTGGAAAAATCAATGGTTGAAATTATGATTTCATTGGTTGTTCTGTGTGGTGGAAACTAGAATAGCTCTATGTTGTCTTTATGGGTATTTTGTTGGAGGATTTCACTCGGTTTTTCCTTGCTAGTCACCTCCTCACTTTAATGGTAACCAAACCCAGTTGTATTTGGTGCCATGGGGTTGTTGTGTATGTTTTGAACCACCTTTTGGTCACTGCATATCTTTTTCACCTGATCGTGGGCTTATTTTGCGTTATTGGCATATTCACAATTGGTTATGGGGTGGATATTATACCAATAAGCATGCTTTAGAGTTGTTGGTAGTACCTGGGCTCTGCATTTCTATCAACATTATTTGGCTCTTGAGAAGAGTGTGAGGGTTATGACTCTGCGCGTTCTTGGTGTTGGTTAATGGCCAGTGAGAAATCTTTTCTCTTCTGCATCGTAGCTTACCCTACTTGATGTTGAACTATCACCCTATTTTACAAAGCTAAGGGTTATAAGGCTTGTGTTTCCACCGTGCTTGTCTCGAGGGTTCCCACCTATTATTGATATGGTCGACCTCCAGTCTCCCTATGTTTGGTGACTGAGTGAACCCTTGATTATTTCGTATGTTAATTGATTACAGAGCCCAGTTTTGATAAACTAAACCCGTTGCACTCTGTCGGGTATCTTGTTGACTGTCATAAGTTTGTTGAGTAGTATTGACAATGGTTTGATTGTTGTCTCGTCTCTGTTTGATCGGTTTGATTGGAGAGTTGTAATTGGAAATGATAATGGGCATACATTCATTGCCTCCTTTTTTTGTGACAGTTGAATCGATAACTCAACATGGTTATAAATGGATTGATTGGGAGTAATTGGATATGTACAACTCTGTGTTTTCCTACAGTGTGGCATAAATTGAAGTTGGTGTTTGTTGTTTGTTGTTCGCTTAATTTGTCCCGATCGATATTATTGCAAGTTGAAGAGTTGATAATTATGACTTGGTTGTTTACTATGTATGGTTTATGGAGACATTGTGCATCATTTTGTTTTATTTCACAATTAGAGTTGAAGCAAGGGGTTTTGTAGTATGTTTTCATTGCAAATTTAATTATTAATATTGTCAAAAGAATGGAATCGGGCATGTTTTAAAAGAGTTTGTTCAACTCAGAAAAGACTTGTGTCTATGTTTGATTTAAGGATTTAGAAATTATGGGAAGTGGTTGATGTTTTTATACGTTGAACAGAGTTGAATAAATATGACTGTGAGTTCTTTTGATTTTTTTTTAAATATAAAAGGGGAGGAAATGAAAAGAAATAGAATTATATTAACAAGAAGTTTGAAAGGCATAGTGATTATGAGTATGATGACACAGTGTTAATAAAAAGGGTTGAAGATTTAAATGTGGAACAATGAACAAGTTAAACACAGGATGATTGTTTAATTGGTCACAATAATTGTTTAATTGGTGTTGGATCGTGTGCAATAAATACATAATTGTTTTATGGATTACTTAATTGATTTTATGAACAATATTAGTTTTTTTTCCCTACCATTATTTCACTTTTCCCACATTACAATCCCCCTCGCCTTCCCTTATTCACTATCCACTCCATGTTCCTAAAATTTAATTATAGTTAAGATAAAAAAAAAATATTATGACAGTTAAAGGATCACAGGGATGAATTACGATGATATATTTGTGTGGTTTATGATAAAGTTGATTGTTTAATGTCTGTGAGTAGTAATCATGATCTTTTCCCCCTCATTTTAACATTTTTCACTCAATACAACTCCTCTCATATCCCATAACCCTTGTTCACACGCTGCTTATTGACAACTATTAAACGATTTGTATGGATTGGATTGCATGAGTCTGATATATTGTTGATCCAAATGTTATTTCATATTTAAAAGAGTTGTGATGTATGGTTGTTAAAGAAACTATTTTCTAATCAATTATGCATACAGGAATGAGTTTTTTCAGCAGAGGTAGCCATGGTTGGGGTAACCAAGGAAGAGGAAATTGGAATAGGGGCCCTAGAAGGCCAAGATTCTCTATACACTTTGATGCAGACTCGCAAGAGTTAGGCCAACTATTTCAAGTTGAGTTTTTCAACTGGATTGGGAAAGGAGTGGTCCAAACTAGGCCTGAAAGGCCTCCCTTCCAAGCCCCATAGGTCCCTGGTATCCCAATGCCTCCTCATGTCTCACTGCAACCCGAAGTCCCTGAAAACGACGGATGGCAAGAGATTTTCCACCCAAAAATTTCCCAACATTGTGGCTAGCCTAACTTGTCTCTACTTGCTCCAGCTTCCCTTGTCCACTCACCAGTACAGTATTCTCATGCAAGCAAAAGGTTAAAAATTGAGGCTCACCATGCTCCTGACAAAGGAAAAGCCACTGTTGCCCCCTCCTCACCCTCAAATGGCTCTGCCAAATCCGTGTCCTCCCACATGCATTTGAGAGATGATTACTCTCATGTGATCAGTGAGATTAGGCCTAAAGGCTCCACACAGCCTAAGGAAAATTCAGAGAGATCAAAAGGTGACAGCAACAACAAAGGGAAGATTGCCTCCTAGAGTGGACAATATGGATTTTAATTTTTTTTTTATTAATTGTTGAGAACAGTTGACTTCTGAGATTTTTGACAACACACTATTTTTTGGATATATGGGTAATATATTTTTGGAAATAATTTCAATTATCATTGATATAAATTGTCAAAATATGAAAGCGATGATGGGAGTCACAAGGAGGGATGTTTTGTTTGATTAACTAGTTGCGTTATGATTGTTAAAGAACTAAAGGGAGTCACAAGGGGTCCCACCTACTAGTTATTATTTATTAAAAACCCTTATTATGATTTTATTACTTTTCCCCCTTAACTAAAGTTGGTTGTGTTTGAGTTAACTTAACTAAAGAATTAGTTCAACTACTTCAACCAATTCTAATTTTCTTAAAGGAAAAAGGAAAAGGAGGAACAAGAGGAGAATAGAAGGAGAAGAACACTAAGGTCTGCTATTTGAGTTTTTGTTGAGATAATTCAGTTTTCATTCATTCTTTAATTCATTGGAAGCCTAATTCTCTTTTATGATAGCAGGGTCCTATTGTAGACAGCAATATTCAGGGCTAAATTACATCATTCAGACACTCGTTTTTCAAAGGTGTTGATCTATCTTTGATAGTTTTTGTAGACTTGTCTATTTGTGAATTAAATTTCATGACTGACAAAGGCTATTGTGCAGAGTCGAGTGGGCAGAAATATGTGGCAAGCTGATCCAACTTTTAAAATTCAGTTTTTTACTTTCTGTCAGAAGTCCTTTTGTATGATTCATCGGGGACATCTAAGTTTGATGGATAATATGGATTTTAAGTTTTTATTTATTAATTGTTGAGAACAGTTGACTTCTGAGATTTTGGACAACACACTATTTTTTGGATATATGGGTAATATATTTTTGGAAATAATTTAAATTATCATGGATATAAATTGTCAAAATATGAAAGTGATGATGGGAGTCACAAGGAGGAATGTTTTGTTTGATTAACTAGTTGTGTTATGATTGTTAAAGAACTAAAGGGAGTCACAAGGAGTTCCACCTACTAGTTATTATTTATTAAAAACCCTTATTATGATTTTATTACTTTTCCCCTTAACTAAAGTTGGTTGAGTTTGAGTTAACTTAACTAAAGAATTAGTTCAACTATTTCAACCAATTCTAATTTTCTTAAGGGAAAAAGGAAAAGGAGGAACAAGAGGAGATTAGAAGGAGAAGGACACTAAGGTCTTCTCTTTGAGTTTTTGTTGAGATAATTCAGTTTTCATTCATTCTTTAATTCATTGGAAGCCTAATTCTCTTTTATGATAGAAGGGTCCTATTGTAGACAACAATATTCAGGGATGAATTACATCATTCAGACACTCGTTTTTCATAGGTGTTGATATATCTTTGATAGTCTGTGTAAACTTGTATGTTTGTGAATTAAATTTCATGACTGACAAAGACAATTGTGCAGAGTCAAGTGGGCGCCAATTTGTGGCAAGCTGATATAGCTTTTAAAATTCATTTTTTTAGTTTTTGTCAGAAATCCTTTTGTATGATTCATAGGATACATCTAAGTTTGACTTTGTTCCAAAACCTCCTAAGGGAATTTTGTAAAGAGAACAATTTTTTTGACGAATTGGAATGAAATAAATGATTGTTTTATGTCTCATCTATTTTGATTATTCACTTGGTGTCTTTACTTCTGTCTCTATATTTATTTCAACGTCTGTTTTAGAAAATTACATAAATAATGAATTTCTCAGCAAGCTTGTATTTATAAAAAACCAGCCTAAGCACTTGTAATCAATACTTGTGAATTAGGATACCAATTTTGATGGCTATAAACATAGGGTGATATTCTCGTCCATCTTGCTTTAGCCAAGCAGGATCTGAAAATTCTTGAGTAAGATCATTTCATATCTTTTTCCTCAACAAGAGGAGCTGACATGTCTCTTCAGTGATCATTCCAAGGATCATTATTGCACAAGTGGTTCACCCCATGGTAGGAGTTATGAAAATGATCCTGCAAATCCACCAACCTTGAATTCTTGGTCAAAGAAGGACATAGATTTATTACACACAAGGTATGATATTGTAAACCTATTGAATGAGGTTTGTAATGAGGTTGATTTTATATGCAAATGTGCATTAAAAATGAAAGATAGTTTCTTTGGTTTTGGTTTTGTTGGAAATATATTGGATTTGAATCTCTTGAGTGGAGAACCATCCTCTAATTCAAAGTTTGTAGGGTTACAACCTCAGTATGGTTCAATAAAACCCAAGTGGAGCAATTGCATAAAAAAGGTCAAAGAATCTATCCATTTGAACTTGGATAGTAAATCCAAACTCACTGACATAATGGAGATGGGTGATCGGGATTTGGTAGGAAATTTTACTAAGAAAGGAATGAGTAGAGAGAAGTTGAGGAATTGGACCAAAATCAACTTCGATCAAGCAATAGGGGTCTCTCTGCATACCCTGATTATGATAAAAGGATGGTTGGTTTGGGTATTTAGAATGGATGAAGAAGTGAACAAAATATTACATCAGCATTGGAAATGGGGATCTCAATCCATATTCTTAAAGAAATGGAATATTGATTTCGATGTTTGGTTGGCTAGTGTGGACATTATCTCCATATGGGTTTGAATTCCAATATTTCCATTGATTTTGTGGACTGAAGAGGTCTTTGAAAGAAATGGTAATACATTAGGTATATTTTTCTAATCCTAATTGTCCTCCTTAGATATTGGATACTATGGAATGGATCATATCCTAGTAGGGTTGGAAGTGAGCAAAGGCTCGACAAAGACAATGGATATCAGAAGGGGACTTGATCTTTTCTATCTTAACCTAGACTATTAAGGGATACTATTTAGATGTGTGTGTTAATTCCACTATTATTGGCTCTTCGCTAGGAAATATAATTACCTAATTAGGAGGAATAATCAAGCTCTAATAAATCATTATAGAGGTCTTGTAATATACTAGATATTAAAAGTATGCAGACCAGAAATAAAATGCTAGAAATGGAAAAATAATAGTAATATAACCAGCATAATTTCCACAATAACACAGAAATGATATAAGAACAACAACAAAAATAGCACTTTGATTCAGAAAGAAATGTTCATGGGCCTCTTCGAGGGGGAAACCTCCAGTCGAGCAGCGCTCTGTTACAATAATCTCCAAGCTAGGGTTTTCATACCCTCGACCCTTATTTATACTAAATATGTCTATCAAGGGAAGCATCTAGAGGAAGATTCTTCTAGAAGAGGGAGATTATATTAGGTCTTCTTACATCCGCCTTATTCTATTTTATTGAAAGGCCTTATTAATATTGACCTTTATTACATCCAAATATATTTCTCTACCTATGTGCGGGTTAGGACCCTAACATGTCCGCCCCCTTAAAAACAACCTTTTCCTCAAGGCTTCAGATGTGGAAACTATTGCAGAAAGGTAGTTGGTTCCCAAGTGGCATCTGTTGGCATTGTATCTTTCCACTGGACTAGCACTTCCTTGATGGTTCTCTGACACAGGCGACGCTCACGTTGGTCCAAAACTACTTCTGGTTGTAGCCAAATGGATCCTTCTTCAACTAACTCAGGAAGGTTGGTTTGAATTTGGCACCTAGTTCCAATCACCTTCTTTAAGCATGAAACATGAAAAACATGATGTAGCTTCGAATGACTGAGCAAAGCTAACTGATAGGCGGCTTGTCCCACACGCTTGAGAACTGTATAAGGACCATAAAATTTGGGTGCTAGATTTTGACAATGCTCGGCCTTAAGGGAATTTTGCTTGTATGGTTGCAGTCGCAGAAACACCTGATCCCCTTCTGCAAATTGAAGTTCAAAGCGACATTGATCTGCTTGTTGCTTCATGCAATTATATTCCATGACCAAGTTCTCTTTGAGGGTACGGAGAATATCCTCTCAAACTGTAAGTGTTTGGTCAACCGCCTGGACCTTTGAGGTACCCGGTAAGTATGAGAGAACTGAAGGTGGCTTCTATCCATATACCACTTCAAAAGGAGTCATGCATGTAGTTGTATGGTAGGAAGTGTTGTACCACCATTCAGCTAGGGGTAACCATTGAGCCCACTTATTTTTCTTTTCAGAGGAAAAACACCTCAGATATGTTTCCAAACGCTTGTTGACAACTTCCGTTTGACCATCAGTGTGGGGATGATAAGTTGTGCTGAGATGCAATTGGGTGCCCTGTAGCTTGAACAGTTCTTGCCAAAAATTGCTTGTGAAAGTTGGGTCACGATCAGAAACAATAGAGTGCGGCATGACATGAAGCTTGAAGACCTGGTCCATGAAAATTTGAGCCACCATGGATGTAGTGAATGGGTGTTGAAGAGCGCAGAAATGAGCATACTTGGAAAGGAGATCCACAACCACCATTATGATTGATTTATTTCCCGATTTGGGTAAGTCGATAATAAAGTCCATAGAGATATCCTTCCAAATAGCAGGTGGAATCGGAAGCGGTTGTAGTGTGCCCAGAGATTTGACTATTTCTCCCTTGTTGCATTTACACACATCACAATCAGTGACAAAATTACGGATGTCATGTTTCATACCATCCCATAAAAAAGAGCGTTTGACCCGGTCATAGGTTTTGGTGAACCCGGAGTGCCCCGCTGTGGGTGTAGCATGAAGCTCAGAAAGTACTATGGATTTAAGATTTTATTGTTTACTTAAATACAAATGGCCCTTGTATCGAAGCTCATCCTAGAGCCAAGTGTACCCTAGGGGAGCTGGAGCATTGGTCTGCAATTGTTGGATAAAATGTGAACTTGTGGGATCTTGTAGCCATTCCTGGTGAACATCTTGGAGCCAATCTAGTACAATGAAGGAAAGAGAAAAAAGGGATCCTTCTTCTTCATATTTTTGGGACAGTTCATCCACCACCACATTGTATTTTCCTTTCTTGTAAATGATCTCATAATCATATCCAAAGAGTTTAGTCACCCATTTTTGTTTCTCCGGGGAGGAAATGTGTTGTTCCAGAAAGTACTTGAGGTTTTGATGGTCTGTCTTAATTTGGAAACGTTGCCCCAAGAGATAAGGGTGCCACAAATCAATGGCATGCAGAATAGCCAACATTACCTTTTCATAGATGGGTTTGCCCAAATTCCTTGTAGATAGTTGCTTGCTGGTGAAGGCCAAAGGTCGACCCTCTTGCATAAGGACAACACTGATTCCTTTCCCTGAGGAATCACATTCCAACACAAAGATCTTTGTGAAATCAGGAAGGGCAAGAACCAGAGTGGTGCACATGGCCATCTTCAAGGTTTGGAAAGCTTGAGCAGCAGCTGGAGTCCAAGTGAAAGAGTTCTTTTTTAGCTTCAATCCTTTTCAGATCCACCCTGACGCCATCCTTGCCAACCAGATGACCCAAGTATTCTACTTTTGAGGCACCAAAAGCACATTTAGACTATTTCAGGAAAAGTTGGTGTTGGGAGAGTAGATGAATAACTCGATCCACATGAGTAAGATGGTCTATCCAGGTTTTGCTATAGATGAGGATATCATCAAAGAAAACTAAAACAAAATGATGGAGAAAAGGACGGAAGACATGATTCATGAGGCTTTGGAAGGTGGAGGGGGCATTACACAAGCCAAAGGGCATGACCAAAAACTCATAGTGACCCTCATGAGTTCGAAAGGTCGTCTTGGGAATGTTTGCCTCTTTCATACATATCTGGTGATAGCCCGAGCGAAGATCAAGTTTAGTAAAGAATTGGGCGCCACTCAATTCATCCAAGAGGTCATCAATGACAGGAATGGGAAATTTGTCTTTAATGGTCAGTTTGTTGAGGGCACAGAAGTCAGGACACATTCTCCAAGAACCTTCTTTCTTCAAGACCATGATTACAGGAGAAGAGTAAGGGCTCGTACTAGGGTGGATAATGCCTGCATTAAGGAGTTCCTAGACCATTTTCTCAATTTCATTTTTTTGTGAAAAGGGGTGGCGATACGGACGGATATTGGGAGGAAGGATTCCGGGTACAAGGGGAATGGAATGATCATGAACACCACGGGAAGGAGGGAGTCCTTGGGGAGTGGAAAATACCATTTGATGTTTATAAAGGAGGGCTTGGAGGTCTTGTAGCACCGAGGGTGTCTTTGTTGCTTGTATGGCATGGAGTTGGGAAATGACACCAGAATGACCTTTTTTGAGTATCTTTTCCATGCAATGGGAACTAATGACCTCAGGTGAACTAGCAGTGATGCCTTGGAATTTATATTAGTGGCCTTCCTAGTCAAATTGCATGGTTAATTCCTTAAAATCCATGAGAATGGGACCCAAAGTCCTTAGCCAGTCTGCACCCAACACAATGTCACAACCACCCATGTCAATAGCAAACATATGGAATTTTAGGTGGTAGTCATCGATTTGGAGACACACATTTTCACAGCGCCCTCCACATTTCATGGAACCACCATTGGCAATCATGATTTGGAAATTGTTGATGGCATGGATGTAGCAATGAGTTTCTTGGGCAATGCGGTGATGAATAAAATTATGGGTGCTTCCACTATCAACCAGAATGATGACCTTCCTATGCTTGATGTAATCGATTAACTTGAGGGTTTGGGGGGTGGAGAAGCCAGTGAGAGCATTGAGGGAAATGATCGGTTCCACTTCGGGAGGGTCTGAGGGAGGGGTTATGTCAGTGATTTCAGGTGACTCAGGCACAAGGGGAGTTTCAACATCCTCTTCTGAAATATCCTTAGAGATGGCCATAAAAAACATTTGTTCCTTACACTTGTGGCCCGAGAAATATTTGTCATCACAATTATAACAAAGGCCTTTGAGTTGGCGCTCAACCATTTCAGCCCTGGTCAATTTTTGGATCTTTAATGGGGCGGAGGGAGTAGTGGGATTTACAGGTTTAGCGCGAGGGATAAAGGAGGGTTTACGTTTTTGAGAGAATACAACCTGTTGTGATTCTTTAAATTTTTGTGTAGCCTCCACCCAACTCAAAGGTCGAGCCATGAGGACATGGGCCCGAATCTCATCCTTGAGGCCACTGATAAAACACTCTCGAAAGAAAGCATCAGTCATGCCCTCTGTTCAAAAATCCAGGTGCTCAAAGGAAGCTGTGAAGTCTTCTATTGTTACTGATTGTTTCAACTTTGTCAAATGGCCCAAATGGTTGGTGTCAGTGTCAAAGCGTTTATAAAGCTCAGTCACAAATTGGGTCCAAGCAATATACCCTTGACGAGAATTTTTTCTCCATTTCCACCATTGCCAATGTTCTTGATCTAGATGGAGAACACCATACTAGAGTTTGGCCAAGTCATCTGTAATGTCGTATAAAGAGAAATAATGTTCCATTTGGGTGACCCAACCAGTGGGATCTGAGCCATCAAATTTGGTCACATCCACCTGCGGAAGGCGTAGGTCACGTTGAAAGTGATGGTGCTGAAAGGTATGGGAATGGGAGGAATGTTCACCTTTAGTCTTTGGAGGTGCGTCATAGAAAGGGTCATATGTAGGGATCTTCAGTTTGGTGCAGAGTGATGCAAAGACATATTCAAGTTGGGTGGTCATTTCTTGTTTGACTTCCTCCATTGAGGACTGCATGGTTGTATTGATGGATGTATCGATGGAGGCAACAATGGCACTAATTTGTTTCACTTCTTTTTGGGTCTCGAGGAAACCCGATTTCAAGGTGTTGAAGCGAGCTTCCAGGTCTTGTCTACGGGTATGGGCCATGAGGATCGGTGAACTGAAAAGGTGCGGGCGAGGTCAAAAAAAATTCTGAAAAATGATATGGATGAATGTGATAAGGTCGAAGAGATGAATCCAATGGAATAGGTCTCAAATAATGGCGAAAAAATTTCCAGACTTTTTTTTTTTTTTTTTACACCTGCGTAGTTATACTCCAGTCTAAAGAATACTGCAACGATGAAATCCCCAAATTCTTAAACAGAAAGAAATGTGTATTGACTTGGAAACCCGAACACAGTTGTGTGGCAATAGATCTTGTCTATTTTAATTTGTTTATGTTTATGTCCCCCAAGGGTTAGGTATTCAAGGGTTCTATAGAGAAGGGTTTGCACTGTGCTATAGCTCTCTGATATATGTGTGGGGTCCAACAGTAGTACTCAGCCCAATATATTAGGGCACTAACTAAGTAGGATAGACTGTACCCTTATCCATACTACCCGACTACCCAGGTACTAGAGAGTATCTTCCCGAGTGTTGTTCTTGGTGGCACTATAGCAGTCAGGTGACCAATCGGTTTATCTAAAGAGAGCTTCAGGAAATCTAAGTCGATCCGTACACAGGTGATGTCTGATGCGCTACTACTCGAAGGGGTACCAACAAGGGTTACAAGGGTGGCCAACAGAGGTGCGCTTAAGAACCACTTGTATTTCCTGAATAGAACGTTGATGGATAATTCAAGGATTATGCTCAATGGTTTTGGGCTCGCACAAGAATTATGGGCAGAGGCAGTGGATACTACAATATATCTAGTGAATATGTCTCCCTCGTCAGTGTTATTTGACGCGACTCCAAATGAGGTATCTTCTTTTAACAATTCGTCAGTGGCACATCTCAAAGTATTTGGTTGTGATTCATTTGTGCATGTCACCAAGGAAAAGAGGAGCAAGCTGGACAAGAAGGCAGTCAAATGTATTTTCATTAGATACAAAGAAGGGATGAAAGGATATAATCTTTGGGATCCTGCATCAAGGAGAACAGTGTACAGTTGATATGTGGTCTTTAGAGAAGTTGGAGGTAAATATCAGCTTGAGGAAGTTGTTTAGACTTAAAATAATATTCATATGGTGTGGTTTGAACTGAGGAACCAACAATATGATTCAGATGAGTTGATTGAATCTGAGGAAGAGGTGCAACAACTGACTATCGTGGTAAGGAGGTCAGAAAAAATAAGAAAACCAGTTGAAAGGTACAATCCACCTGAATTCCATTTTGAATTTGTGTTAACTACCATCGACAATGATCCCAAGTCATTCGGTGAGGCAGTCAACTCGATAGAGGGTAAACTCTCGAATGATTCCATGGTCGAAGAGATAGAATCCTTGTACAAGAATGAGACATGGGATTTAGTCAAGTTTCCCAGTGGAAGAAATCTCGTCGATAGCAAGTGGGTGTGATGCAGACCCCCCTTATCTCCTTGGGGCTGCATGACCTCCTGGTATAGGATTGTTCAAATCAAGGAGTCGGATCGACTCTTCGGACCCTTGCTAGACCCCAATTATTTTACATAGTTCTTTGTGCAGGTTTTGTCAAACCTGCGGGCTCTTTCCTGGCCTCTTTGAAGAATTTGATAACAGGAACTAGCTCCCCTCGCTAGGTTATTTCCTTCATATGAATTTGGGCTATGACCTCATGTAAACACGTGATTGTGGGGCAGCCAAGAGTTTTTTAAGACCACACCACTTTTATCCCCGCAATTCACTATCAATCGCCACATGTCCCTTTGGCAATACTGTGGTTTTGATTGTGACCCGTTCTAGGATTTTTAAAATCTGAGCACTTTTTGTCTCCGCAATCAGGCGCTACCGTCGATATTCTAACCTTGGTGGTGTCTCATGATCAACAGATGAGATTGGCCTCCTTCCCTTATTTCTCTTCAGAGAACGCTCTCCCATATCTCCACGATCTATCGATGTGTGTCCCTTTCAAATCAACAGTCATGATTGATTTCTCCCTTCGGGCTTCGGGAGTTTCAACTCTCAACTCTTACTCCCTCTAAAATGACTATATTCCGAAGTGGAATATCTGTTGACACCTATCCTCAGAAAACGGACGACTCATATGAACTACGTCTCTCTGGCCTTCGGGAGTTATTGTTCAACACATCCCTTTCTTCTAGAGTGACTTTCTCTAAAATGGAAGATCTCCTACCATGTGTCCTCCTCAAATCGATGGTTCTAGCATGCTTCGGGACTTCGGCCTTCAGAAGTCTCAACTTCTCCATGCTCTGCTTCTCCCAGAGTGTTTTACCTGGATTCCATGATCTAACGACACGTGTCCTCCCACAGATCGACGGCTTCCAGCTACTTCGACTATTAGGGCTTCGAGAGTTTCAACACTCCACTTATGCTTCCTCCTAGAACTCACGATCCGTCGACGCGTGTCCTTCTGGATATAATGGTCCAGATTTTCTTCGACTCTTTGGGGTTCGAGATTTTCAAACTCTTATGCACTCATTCCTCTCGGAGTTCTTTCACCCGAAGACAATGGATTTTTGCCACACATCCCTCTGGATCTAATGGTCCATATTCGGGGTTCGGTACTTTCAACTCCTGCACACTCATTCCTCCCAGAGTGATTTTACTCGAAGACTCACATCTGTCGAC
Organism: Picea engelmannii; assembly: GCA_009831015.1. NCBI lineage: Eukaryota > Viridiplantae > Streptophyta > Pinopsida > Pinales > Pinaceae > Picea > Picea engelmannii. Next base: position 491,430 of record ML777475.1, read on the forward strand.
ACGTACCCTCTTGACAACCAATGGCTAGGATATGCTTCGGGTCTTCGGTGATTCCTCTCTCTCCTTGACCATAAGAATTCTGAATCTCTCTCACTCCGGAGTTGTGGATCTTGCACCACATGTCCCTCTTGATGATGAACAGTCCCTAATCACTTCAGGACTTCAGGACTTTGGCAAGTCTTCTCATCGGTGTACACTGAGGGTTAAATCCCATGCATTTTACCTTGTATCGAACGAATGTTGGTCATTTTCTCTTAGATCCGATGGTTGGGATCTGTTTTCTCCTCAACGCTCTCATTTTCTTTCCTGGACACTGATCTAGCGGTCCAGATTTCTTCCAACAAGAGATTCGATGGTTGTTGTCACTCCTCCTCCTGAGCTTCTTTTTTCTCATGAACTTGGGAAATTTTCTAAGTGTTCAAAGGTTTTGTTCTTTAAACCTTCTCCTAGGAAACTGGTTGAAAGGGTCTCGTCTTCGCTTTTCCTCCTGAGATTTGGCATTGAAATTTGACCTCGACTCTGGCGCACACTTGCGCTCTGTGTGCAAACTTGAACTACCCTTCCTAAGCTTTTGAACTTTAATTAAATTCACTTCTGTGCACACTCCTTGTGACCTCTCTCTTGAGCCTTTGCCTACTCAAGTTATAAGACTTTGGTTACTTGTTCCTCTTTCGAGCCCGACTTCTTGGGTCTCGTCTACGTTTCTTCTAACGCTATCTCTTATCAGCTTTCAGATTCACTCAGGCTCTTAAGGGTATCGACCCTTCTACTCCCTTCAAAGTATTCTTGTGCCCTCCTGGAAACCTCTTGCTCAAAGAATACCTTGCTGAGATTTTTCTACAGAGTGTTCAACAACTATGTGAGTATATTCCTCTGATACTCTTCTTCTTGAACTCAACAAAGAGTTCTCCTTGTGCACACTTGCGCCTGCTCGATGCCCTCCTAGAAGAGCTCTATATATTTCCCAATGACTCTATCTCTATGTGCTTCCTCTGCACAGTTTCTCCTCTAAGGTGTTATTTTCTAACTCTAAGGTGTGCACCCTCCTAGCATGTTCTTTTCTGACTCAACAGAGTTCATATGCACACTCCTTGCACTAGCTACAGAACCTCCAATGTTCTGGTGTGCACTCCTTTCACAGCCTAATGAATTCAGAGAAATATAACAACCTCAATGAAGACAGAGAAGTGTATCTTCCTACTATATATGAAAACCTATCAAATACATATACAAAATACATAAACACGCATAGATAACATTCATCAGATACACATAAACACACATAAAGTTCATATGCAGGAAAAAATGCTTTTTTTTTATTAAGATGAATGTCCGATTACAATATGTGTAGGATGGACTATAACAGAGTCTCAGATCTCTCAAGCTCCCTCAAATAACTATTCTATCTCTTATTTTCTCCTCTGAGGATTTAAAACTAACTTCCAGCTACCTCCTATTCAGTAACAATACTCCTCCAACAGCCTCATTTTGGGCATACAATGCATCTACATATACAAGAAGGTTCCTAGGGTTCCCTCTGACTACCTATATTCATGAAAAAAAACTAACTACCACTTACAAACAGTTACATTAAAGTATAGGAGTGAAACTCCCATATCACTCACGATCATTTTGTCCCAAGCGTTTTGATCTTCTTCAGTTTTCAATCAGTTCAAGAAAGATTTGTAGGAAACGCCATTGTTTCATATTTTGAAATTATTCAAAGGCACGCTAAGACATTGATTTGTCTCTCCATGTGTTCTTGTTGATGATTCTCCTACATCATACTCCGTGGCTGGGAAAATCATGAGTTCTTGCTCATGGATCCCTATGCTATGCTATTGAGATCCTCCAGGGTCCCATACATTTTATTGGAGTTGTTCATCTGCTCCTTTTCCTTGGTTTTTTCTCTGCCCTGCTGCCACTGTAAGTTTTCTTTTGTCCCATACTTCTCTGATGACTACTTCTTGTGTTTCTTTCAAAATCAATCTATTTTTCTCCTCTAATTCTTTGTCCAGCTGGTCCACTGGCTAGATTTTCTCCTTATGAAGTATTCTCTGTTGCATATTCTCTCCATCAATTTCCAACTTATCTTGTTGGATAAGATGTCTTTGCATATTTACCCTTCTCTCCAGGGCCTCCATCTCTTCACACAGATCAACAAGATCCATGCTATATTTTGCTTCCTCCTTTGTTGTAGGTTCACATTCTATAGTTATCTCTTGCTCAACTTCCTGGCTGAAAAATTTGAGCCATTCCTTTCAATTCTCTTCTCCTCCTGCTATATATACCCATTCTACAGTTGCCTTATGTTCATCTCCTTGGCTGAAATTTTTGAGCAATTCCACTGAATGCTCTTCTTTTTCCATCTCTTGGGCACATTGAAATGTGTTCTCTTTCTCCTCCTTTCCAATCTGACCCTTCATGTTATCTTCATCTCTTGTGGCACTATCTAGCCATTCTACTGTAGATTTCAGTTCTACAGTATCACCACTGAGTTGTTTCTTAGCTTCCTCCTCTGACAGATTGACTTCTATCATCTCCTCTTGTGTTGGTTCAACTCCAACTTCCAACAGGTGTTCCCCAGGATGGTATGCTCCTCCACCTATTTCCAACTTGACATGTTGGATATGCCTACTCTAAATATTTACCCTTCTCTCCACGGCTTCCATTTCCTCATACAGCTCAGAAAAATTCATGATGTTTTCTTCCTCTTTTGCTGAAGGCTCCAATGTTGTAGTCATCTCCTGTTCAACTCCTGGGCTGAAATTTTTGAGCAATTCTGTTGAATTCTCTTCTCCTGCAATCTACATGACTGTCTCTTGGAAGCCATCTTCTATTTCTGGATTGTCCAACCAATCCTCCAACATCTTCAGCTATTTCTTCCATTGAGTGAGCAATTCATCTGAATGCTCCTCTTTTTCTGTTGGGGCAGACATCATTGTCTACTCCTTCTCCTCCTCTTTGATATTCTTTGATGGTTGTCTTTCCTCTATTTCACCTACATCACAGACACAATTAGTTTTAAATTCATTTGGCCCCATGGCCCCTTTCCTGGGTTCTCATTTCATCACGTCCTCATGTGCAACTCTTGCATTAGCCTCCGCTGGACTAATTGGTAGGAATATATGAATTCCTCCAATGATCAGAATGAATTTTTGATCCTCCTCCACCAGCTCTCCTTGTTGACATGAACTCTCAAATAAGTTCATGAGACTTTCAGATAGTCTCCTCTCTTCTTCTTTCCCACCTGGAAATTTGGTATTTCTCTTCTATCGTCCTGGAAGTCTATGAGATCAACTGACCTCATCTCATTGCCCCACTGGAAATATGAAAATTCATCTCTACCCTCCTGGCAGTTTATGAGACCTTTAACTGATCTCACCTCCCCATCACTGAGGTTCCTCCCAATCTCTGGTTCACATATGTGAATCACTTTCTCCTCTATTTCACTCAGGTTTTCAACTTCCCTCAACCACCTCCTCAAATCTTGTTGCTGCTTTCTGGCCAACAACTTTTGAACGGGCCATTTTACCTTCCTATTCAAAGGCAATTCGTACTTATAGTGTACCTTTGTCTCATATTTCATATTCAATGTCAATTGTTCCATTCTTTCTCTTATCTCAATGAGCTCCTTGTCAATTTATGCTTTACTTTTCTTCTTGTGGTATGCTCCTCGACCACACTTATGGCCCTCAGTAGCCATCTTTTATGTCTTCATCCCTCCTGACTATCTACCATTTGTTGCACACCTTGAAAAAATATTTAGAGAGCATTAATACATTGTCTCTCTTCACTTGTTGTCTACAAGTGAACTTCAACTTCTGATACCACTTGATTTCATCATATTATTTCTATTCACCTTTTCACCTTTTCCTGTAACCTGCAGACAAAATTTAGCTCTTGATACTACTTGATGTATTCAAGCTATCTCCTTCATCTCCTTCACCTGAAATCTACAGACGAAAGTAGGCTCTGATACCACTTGATGGTATCAAACTATCTCCTTTGCCTACTGTCTGCAAGAAAAAATTAGCTTGGATACCACTTGATGCAGACCCCCCTTCTCCCCTTTGGGCTATGTGACCTCCTGGTCTAGGATCGTTCAAATTAAGGAGTCGTATCAACTCTTCGGGCCCTTGCTAGACCCAAATTATTTTACATAGGTACCCTTTCCTTCTTTGTGTAGGTTATGTCAAACTTGCGATCTCTTTCCTGACCTCTTTGAAGAATTTGATAACAGGCACTAGCTCCCCTCGCTAGGTTCTTTCCTTCATATGACCTTGGGCTATGATCTCATGTAAAAATGTGATTGTGAGGTGGCCAAGAGTGGTTTGAGACCACATTGCGTTTCTCGCCATAATTCACTATCAATCGCCACGTGTCCCTTTAGCAATAACGTGGTTTTGATTGTGACCCGCTCTAGGATTTTTAAAATCCGAGCTCTTTTTGTCCCCGCAATCAAGAAATACCATTGATCTTCTGACCTCGACGGTGTCTTGTGATCAATGGCTGAGATCGACCTCCTTCCCTTATTTCTCTCTGGAGCACGCTCTCCCAAATATCCATGATCTATCAATATCAATGGTCGTGATTGATTTCTCCCTTCGGGAATTTCAACTCTCAACTCTTGCTCCCTCTGAAATGGCTATCTTCTGAAGTGGAAGATATACTAACAACTGTCCTCATAAAATGGATGGCTCATATTAACTCCAACTCTCTGGCCTTCGGGAGTTATTGTTCAACACATCCCTTTCTTCCGGAGTGACTTTCTTTGAAATGGAAAATCTCCTACCACGTGTCCTCCTCAAATCGATGGCTCTAGCCCGCTTCAGGACTTCTACATTCGAAATTATCAACTTCTCCATGCTTTTTTTCTCCTAGAGCGTTTTACCCGAAGTCCACGATCTAACGACATGTGTCCTCCCGTAGATAGACGGCTCCTAGCTACTTCGACTATTCAGAATTTGGGAGTTTCAACACTCCACTTTCACTTCCTCCTGGAGCTCATGATCCTTTGATGCATGTCCTTATGGATCTCACGGTCCATATTTTCTTTGGATCTTCGAGGGTTCGGGATTTTAAAAATCCTATTCACTCGTTCCTCCCGAAGTGCTTTCACCCAAAGACAATGGATTTTCTCCACACGTCCCTCTGGATCTGACAGTCCAAATTCACTTCAACTCTTCGAGGTTCAGGAATTTCAACTCCTAGACACTTATTCCTCCCATAGTTCTTTCACCCGAAGACTCAGATCTGTTGACAGGTACCCTCCTAACAACCAACGACCAGGATCTTCTTTGGGTCTTCGGTGATTCCACTCTCTCCTTGACCACAAACTTATGAATTGCTCTCGCTCTGAAGTTATGGATCTTGCACCACCTATCCCTCTTTACGTGAACAATCCCTAATCACTTTAGGACTTTGGGACTTTGGCAAGTCTTCATCGATGCACACTGAGGGTTAAATCCCAGGAATTTTACCTTGTATCGGACGATTGTTGGTCCTTTTCACTTATATATGATGGTTGAGATCTGTTTTCTCCTCAACGCTCTCCTTTTCTTTCCTAGACATTGATCTAGCGGTCCAGATTTCTTCCAACAATAGATCTGATGGTTTTTTTCGCTCCTCCTCCTGAGCTTCTTTGTTCTCCTAGACTTGGGAAATTTTCTAAGTGTTCAAATATTTTGGTCTTTGATCCTTCTCCTGCGAAACTAGTTGAAAGGGTCCCATCTTCGCTTTTCCTCCTAAGCTTTGGAAATGAAATTTTACCTCGGCTCTGGCGCAGACTTGCGCTCTGCATGCAAACTTGCACTACCCCTCCTAATCTTGTGAACTTGAAGTAAATTCAATTTTGTGCACACTCCTTGTGTTATCTCTCTTGAGCCTTTACCTACTCAATTTTTAAGACTTCAGTTCCGTGTTCCTCTTCTGAGACCGATTGCTTGGGTCTCGTATGAATTTATTTTAACGCTATCTCTTTTGAGCTTTTAGATTAACTCAAGCTCTTAAGAGTCTCAACCCTTCTACTCCCTTCGAAGGATTCTTATGCCCTCCTGAAAACCTCACTCAAATAACACCTTGCTAATATTTTTCTATAGAGTGTTCAACAACTCTGTGAGTATCTTCCTCAGATAGTCTTCTTCTTGAACTTGACAGAGAGTTCTCCTTGTGCATACTTGCACCTACTCGATGAACTCCTGGAAGAGTTCTCAGTGACTCTGTCTCTATGTGCTTCCTCTGCACAGTTTCTCCTCTAAGGTGTTCAGCAACCTTGAGGTTTCCCCTAATTTTTTATTTCTCTAGTGAACCCTCCTCACACGTTCTTTTCTGACTCAACAAAATTCATATGCGCACTCCTTGCACTAGCTATAGAACCTGTAATGTTTTGTTGTGCACTCCTTGCACAGTCTAATGAATTCAAAGCAATATAGCAACCTCAATGAAGACAAAGAATTTTTTCTTCCTACTGTCTATGAAAACCTATCACATACATCTATAGAATACATAAACACACACAAATAACATTCATCAGATACACATAAGCACATAGAAAGTTCATATGCAGGAAAAATTGATTTATTTCTATTGAGATGAATGCCCGATTACAATATGTGCAGGTTGGACTGTAACAAAGTCTCATCTCTCTCAAGATCCCTAAAAGAAATACTCTATCTCCTATTTCCTCCTTTGAGGATTTCTAACTAACTTGCAGCTACCTCCTATTCAGTAACAATACTCCTCCAGCAACCTCATTTTGGGCATACAATGCATCTACATATAAAAGAAGGTTCCTAGGGTTCCCTCTGAATACCTATCTTCTAGAAAAAAACTAAATACCCCTTAAGAACCGTTACATTAAAGTCTAGGAGTGAAAATCCCAGATCACTCGCGATCATTTTCTCCCAAGCATTTTGATCTTCTTCAATTTTCAATCAGTTCAAGAAAGATTTGCAGGAAACGCTAGTGTTTCATATTCTGAAATGATTCAAAGGTGTGCTAAGGCATTGAGTTGTCTCTCCAAGTGTACTTGTTGAATATTCTCTTGCATCAGGTTGTTCAAGAATAAGATGAATGTTGCAGGAGAAGTCGCGAAGTTCAAAGCTCGGCTGGTAGCGAAAGGATATTCCCAAGTCGAGGGAGTCAACTTCGGTGATATTTTTTCCCCTGTTGAAAAACTAACTTCCATTAGAGTAATAATGTCTCTAGATGCAACATTCAATATGGATATAGAACAGATGGATGTGAAGATAGTGTTCCTACATGGGGACCTAGAAGAATATATCTATGTGAAACATCCTAAAGGATTTGTAGTAAAGGTAAAATAAGAGTTGGTGTGCAAACTCAAAAGATCCCTTTATGGTCTAATGAAATCTCCAAGGATGTGGTACCAAAATTTTGATACATACATCCTTAGTTTTGGATTTGTGAGAAGAAAATTTGATCACTGCATATATTCCAAGGAAGAAGGTGGGCATTTCATATATGTATTTATGTATTTCGATGACATGTTGCTGATTGGAAACATCATGGACGCAATAAAGGAGGTGAAGAAGAAGGTATCCTCCAAGTTCAACATGAAGGATCTCGATGCTGCTAACTTCATTCTAGGAATGGAGATTAATAGATATTGAGTGCTAGAAAGCTCTGGTTGAATCAGATGAACTACATTGAAATAGTTCTAAAATGATTCAACATGCAGGATTGCAAATCAGTGAAGGTGTCAATAATAGTTGGAGAAAGGCTTACTATTGAACAGTGTCCAAAGACACAGGAAGAGATAGAGGAAATGGCACATATTCCCTATGAAAAGTGTTGTTGGTATTCTAATGTATGTGATGGTCTGCACTCGACCAGACAATTCCCATGCAGTGGGAGTGTTGAGCAGGTACATGTTGACACTTGGAAAGGAGCACTGGAAAACTGTCAAGATAATATTCAGGTATTTTTGTGGCATGAAGGACTATGTTATATGCTACCAAGGAAATCCTGGAGGTGGAAGTAGTAAATTAGATGTACATGGCTTTGTCGACACAGTCTAGGCTAGAGATTTGGATCAATAGAGGTCGACCAACGGATATGTCTTCAAGATGTTCGGTGGAGAAATAAGTTGGATGAGTAAGTGATGGGTAGTCATAGCCTTGTCAACAACAAAATATGAATACATGGTGGCCACTCATGGAAGAAAAGAAGTAGTATGGCTTCAAAGGTTGTGTTCAAGAATCAGGTTTGATTAGAGATCTATGAAGGTAAGTTGCAACAGTAAAAGCGTAATATTTCTAGCAAAGAACCATACTTATCATTCAAATACTAAGAACAATGATTTACAATACCATTTCATAAGAGATATGCTGGAAAGTAACAAGGTGCTACTGGAGAAAGTAGACACATTGGAAAACATAGTAGACTCATTGACCAAGTCTGTGAGTGTTGTGAAGTTCTCTTGGTGCAGAGAGGCAATGGGCATTGCTTCCCTGGGTCTATGAGTGAAAGTTTAGGAATCCCTTGTTTCAACAAAGAATACAACAAGTGGGAGAATGTTGGGTTTTTATAATATTTGCAGTGAAAGTATAGTCGAGGTGAATCAAATGATGGTCAAAGTCGATATGGATCGACAATTGGTCGAAGTTGAGGTAGATCAACAACAAGTTGAAGGTCGAGGAAGTCAATCAGGTAAATTCGAAGTTGAATATATCGACGACAAGTCAACCAACAAGAGGTCGAAGTGTTGGCATGAGATGACTGACTAGAGACTGAATGAAGGTTGAATGGTAGTCAACTGGTAAACCCAACCTTGAGTCAACTATAACATAATCCCAGGATTTGAGGGATTTGTAGCCAATGATATGCATGGATCTGTAACCATTTTTTGGGCTCCAATGTTTAGGGTTTTTCCTATTGTAAAGCCTATAAAGAGGCGTGTTGTAAGGTCGTAAAGGTTTATTTTGTAAGGTGATCATAGAATTCACTTTTCCAGGTAAGTGAATCTGTAAGTGTAGGTTGTTGGTCATGCAAATGTAAGTTGAATTGGCTACAAGGTTGTTCTTTCCTGTGCAAGAAGGTATGATGTCAATTGTGTCTTAGGTGTGGACAAAGGTTATACATGTAACCTTTTATTTTGAATGAATAAGACAACAAGAGAGAATAACACTCAAAGGAATGTTGGTTTTCTCAGTTAAGGGTTTCCAGGGTAAAATATCGGTGTACTATCTGATTTCTTGTGTCATTTTATTTCTTGATTAAATTCTTCTTCTATTTTTCTAGTATTGGTGTGGAAGTGTCCCTGCATTTTATGGACAAGATCTTGTTGCATAAATGGATGCAGTGGAAATACTCCTACACTTGAGGAAATGTTTTATTTTGCAAGGAAAGTAGGATAGTGTAAATAAATAAATAAAGTGGTAAAGAAAAAAATAAGTCCAATTGGGAAAACCAGTTTACAGGCATAGCTGGATAGGAGTTTTTCTTGAATACCAGGAAACTAGCAAGCAAAACTCTTAATGGATCTATGTAATTTCATGTTGGTTCAATTTTGTATTATGGTTCTTCAAAATCATTTGTGTTTTATGATCGTGTTGAATGATGTGGGATTCCTTAAGGCCCACCTTATGACAAACCTCATCCCATCGACTCCAACACATCATCTGGGATTGAGATTAGACATGTTTATAAGTACCTTGAGTGTACCTTGATGCATGCATGCCTTAATGGCAGGTTCTCTCTCTATATGAAAATGGAATGCATCAATGCCCCTTGACTAGTGGATTATATAGGTGTTTGACTCCAACACATCCATTCACACCAATTATAATGTAGTTTTGTACCTTGATGCTTATTGACATTAATGGTGTGTCATCTCGCATTGGTTAATGATTTACATTATTGGTCGGTAATCCAATGATTTCTTTCTATGTTTGACTCCAAGTAAATTTATTCACATAGATTGAATTGGAAAACTAGGGGATAAGGATGAAGACTATATGGCTTTATGATATAAACAATAGCTTGAAATAGTTTGATTTCTTATAACAGTGTGTTCATATATTGTCCTAATAAATATTGTCATCCAGTCTTGTTGGTAGCCATAGTTCATTCCATCCTCCTCCTTCAATAGATTCGAATCAACTTTCATTGGTTCCAGTTCCCTCTCAGACTCTCAATAGCTCTCACCCTTTATTCAACCTTCAGCTAGTCTACATTATGTTCCACACAACTCCCACTTCATCTTGTAGTACATATCATAATTCAAAGAAAGGTATGGTTATTTCATAAAAGGAGTTCATCATTCAGTTCACTATGTATCCTTGACAACTTCCAATGCTTCAAAGTTAATGGTCTTGCAAATGTCTAGCCTTCTAACAACAATTAGAGTGTCCAGCCTTCCAACAGTAGCATTGGCATTCATATTTTTGGCATTTTTAGCATTTACAGGAAATCATGTAACCATCATGTTATCCTCTAACCATTGTTTTCAAGGACCCCTATATTAGTTACATGATGACCTATAACAAACCAGTTGGATTTTGTCTTGCAATTTGAAGTTCATTATATCTAGGGTAAGGGTCTAGAGATACCCAAGCAACTCTGGTCTCTTATCTCCATCATCTCATAGGTCCTACATCAACAAAATCATTCATTTTGTCATCTCTTATACAATGACCAATTTTAACAACATTTAGCAATTTAGTTGGTTCAACAACAAGCATTCAGTGATCTCATAAGCTCAACTCAATTCAACAACAGTCTCAAATTTCCTTTCTTTCATCCATTCCAACATGTATCATAAGGTAAAATTGAGGTAATAATCCAAATTTTGATTTTTCTAGTTTATTGAAGACATGGGAAACATAAGTTACATTTACCTTAAGCTCATTTTAATATTTGTATAATATTTAACAATAATATGATCTACCTATGTCCCATCATACCTTATACCTATATCCACTACCCATTATCCATTTTCCTTGTCCCTATATGAAATATTGACCATGATTAATTCACCATCCATGATCGTTTCTCTGTCCATGTACGATCATTATATTATGACCAACCCATGCACTCATTACTCATTTCACTCGAATTCCTCTTACATCGAATCACTACAAGGATTCAAAATAAGATCTCAACTTACTCATCCTTTGTCCCTCAATTTCCTCACTAGCAATGTGAATTTATCAAAGAAGAATACCCTTGCATACTCTCCAACACTCGGATTTCTAGTGTCATGGGAAAGCCTGGTTCGGTCAGGAAAGAACCATGGTTTTTGAAATAATTTGAGGCATACCCAGAATATAATGCCAACAAATCCAAACTCAAGGTTGCAAGTATCCTAAGAATCATTATCTCAGGTCACCGAAATGCCTCGAACAGGGGATTTAAAAACAAGACAGTCAAGCAAGGGGTATGGACTAGGTTCTTATGCTCAGATGAACATAGCCTAAATAGAAAGAAAGGGGTACCTACAACTTGGATTATAGAGAAGTGAATCAATATACTATTCGTTCTCCACCTGCGAGGGATGGAAGAGCTTGTTACAACATATGGTGTTGTGGGAAACAACAAGGAAGGATCTGATGGAAGAGGAAAAACCTGGAGATGTTACAATTTATTTAGTTGCAGCTCTGGATATGGAAGTAGAGGTTGGTGGTGAATTTTCCACAAAACTTGTTACAAATCAGAAACTGGGTCTTCTGAAAGATTTTCTTGTTGTTGATGATTGGTTTCATCACATTTGTTATTGGACCGTCTCTCTCCTCTCAATGCAATTGCACATTTATGATGCTTTTTTCAGGGAAAATTTCTTCAAGCTATGCCATCATAAGGCCATCACTTTTATTAAATTTTGGCTCTTATTATCGATATGTTGATAATTCCGCAAATAGAGAGGGCATGGTGAAATATATAGGTCAAAGATATTCCTTTATTGAATTACCTAGAGAACTTTTCCAGTTGTCGGCTTTTGTTGGTCCATATCTTTATCAGGGTGCTCTTCTCCTACATAAGGTTTGCAAAGTCCTAAGGGGTTACTATTCATCTATCTTGGCACTTGTGGCATCTTCTGAAAGTGTAAGTTCCCAATATTTAAAGGTAGGTGATCATAGATATCCTCATCTTTGGTTAAAGGAAGTTCGAATAAATGTTGAGGAGGCATTGGGAGCATGTTTGCTTCCATCATTACAATTAATACCTGCAAATACAACTATAGGAAAAAATATATGGGAAGTAATTAGTCTTCACCCATATGAGGCATGCTATCATTTTGTAACGTCCTACTCTTGCGAGCACATGTTATTGACTTATTATTTGAGGACATTTGTGTGCAAGTGATCCAGTTATAGCATATGGTTATCTATTTCTCTTATAGATTCTTATGATGATGTGATGGATTATGATTTATGTTTTTTTATATCTATGTATTGACAGATGCTATTGACGATTTTTCCCTGAGTGTGCAGGACACTTGACAGATTGTGGATGTCAATGGAATCAATTGACCTCTTGAGACTCTGGATTGAGTCAGTGAGTGGATTGTATTGGTTTGAGTATTTTATTCATGCATATGTGACATATGATCGATTATAATATAATGTTTTTTATGGATCATTGACAGTATTTCATTGATGGATGCAGACTGATGATTGCTTGCTAATATGACTCACATAAGGAGTAAAGGGGCCATGCACATAGACCATATATTGAGGGAGAGGTGTGGCAACGTCCCTGTCATAGCCTAATATCACTCTCGTTGTGGCTCGAATTGTAGGTTAAAGATTACCTAGTTTGAGAGGTCCACGATGTCGTGAGGGAAGATTGAGACAGTTGCTCATGAATATTTATAAGGGGCACACAATAAGGCGGGATTCTTATTCCTTAGAATCCCTTAGTCTCTCACAAGGTCGCTCGAATGGAGTGCTGACTCCAGGGGTTGGAAAACTACCAAAACCAGTCAAGGGCGAGTGGCACCCTTGGAGCACGGAGTGCGTCTTGAAGGGCACGTCGTGTAAATAAAATTTGATTCAATCAGTCAAGGTGGCCTATAAAACCCTGAGCCAATAACCAACCTTGTAAAATCTTGAGCATTGTTGGAGCAATCAATTAATTAATTAATGATTGAATTTATTAATTTCAATCCCTATAAGAGTCTAAGCCTTTGCAAATAAAATTTAATTAAGCCTAATTCAAAGTTAGTAAGAAGACTAAAAACTAAATTTATAAATTAAATAATAACTAGAGGATGAAGTAGATCAATTTAAGAAATCAAGGAAAATAAAATAAATATAAGGATTGATTTAACACACATATGTGCAAGTAATTACCAAATTGGAATTTAAGGTAAGAATGGAATAAAGATAAAGGAATGGGTACGCATAGAAAGGAATCTAGAGTCTAGTTAAGACTAGTCTAACTAGGAGAACAGTTGCATTTTTTTTCAACTCAGATTTAGTACGATGTTAGTCATTAATTGGAAATAAGGGGAATAAGGAGACAACTAGGAGTGATTTAAGGAGCATTTTTAGGAAGGGTGAGGGAAATTGACTTTATTAAAATAAATTGTGGAGCCACTTCTGCAACTAAGGGAAAGGGTGACAAGTGTATGGGATAAATAATTCTTAATTAATTATTTTAAAAAGTGAATTAAATGTGCAAGTGGCAAGGTGTCATGAATGAAACTCCTATAAAGAAAATGGGAAAAAAGGGGAAAGGGATCACATGGGCTATGGGTAAAGTTATGTTGTAGAATTTTTTATTGCTTTTACTCGTGAGAGTTTGGATACCCATATTGAGAGAGAGTGGTGGCTCTACCTTGCGAGGCGAGCTGGGAGCTAGAGGAATTCTAGTTGTGTGTGTGTGTGGCCCCTTTGCAACTCAAGGGGCTAAGGGGGAAGAAGAGTACCCATAGAGTTGGTTGGGAGGTATCAGTGAAGTCTCAATGATTAGCAAGAAGGAGGTTGGAAGGAATGTTAGTTGTCGAAGATCATCTCCAGGCCATCTTCTTCGTCGATTACAGTATTTTATGGATTCTATAATTGCATTGATTTTTATTGTTTAATCCGGTGGTTATAATGGCTATAGATTGTGTAGCATCATGAAATTGTATAGACCATCTCCTTGAGGGCTTATCATATATGTAGGAGAGATTCAATAATCAAGGTTTTTCCATTGCATAAAATGTTGAAAATTTTATGATTGAATAGACCAACTCTTGATGTTTGTGTAAAATCTAGAAGTGGATTCCTAATGATTGCACTGTCATTGTATTCTCAATGAAATAAATACAAAATATGTGCCAAGTTTTTCTCCTCCCCCCTCCCAAATCCAATCGATTTCTGTAGGCTCGCAACAGGAAGAAAGGTGGATGTCCTTTCTCCTGCCACCGTAGAAGCTATGTTTGCTTCAAAGGGAGTTGGAAGGGTTAATATGCAATCCTAGTACTCTACAACGATAATCTCAAGCAATTTAAAATTTAGTAATCTCAATCAAATTTAAAATTATACTCTTGTGTTTTTTAATTTATGGATATACCCAAACATTAAATCTACAATCTAAGAAAAAGGATATGATCAGTGAATCAATTATGGTTGTTGAAAATGGGGGTAGTTTATATGCCAGTTATCACACTCCATTTGTATCATTCATTTTCCTTGTATAATCCAATGGAAAAGTTGAAATATTACCCTTGAATTCTCTGTGTTCTTGTGTAAAAATGTTCCCAACACTTATGAAATCTCCTTGCGAGATTACTCTTGAATCCTCTATGTTTTTTATATATAAAAATTTGCCCAACATTGTGAAATCTCCTTGCGAGATTACTCTTGAATCCTATGCATTTTTTTATATATACAAATTCTCCCAGTGTTGTGAAATCTCCTTGCAAGATCACTCTTGAATCCTCTGCATTTTTTTATATATACAAATTTGTCAGCGTAGTGAAATATCCTTGCAATATTACTCTTGAATCCTCTGCATTTTTTATATATACAAATTCACCCAGCGTTGTGAAATATCCTTGCGAGATTACTCTTGAAAACTCTGCCTTTTTTTTATATATACAAATTCGCCCAACGTTGTGAAATATCCTTGTGAGGTTACTCTTGAATCCTCTGCATTTTTTTTTTATATATATACAAATTCACCTAGAATTGTGAAATATCCTTGTGATATTACTCTTGAATCCTCTGCATTTTTTAAATATAAAAATGCACCCAGTGTTTGTGAAATCTCCTTGCGAGATTACTCTTGAATCCTCTGCCTTTTTTTTATATATACAAATTCACCCAACGTTGTGAAATCTCCTTGTGAGGTTACTCTTGAATTCTCTGTGTTTTTATATTAAAATTTTTCCCTACGTTTTTATACATAAAAAAAATTAACCTTAATCTGGGAGTTTTCTTGGGTTCCACTCAGCAATATCATATACTTCCCTTGCATTTTACTCAACATTTTTCTGGACTTACCCTGTGATTTGCTCAGCGATATTACTAAATCTATTAAGCCAACTTTGTGTAGTTGTATATATTTATGAAG
>ML777475.1:506992-518603 GCA_009831015.1 Picea engelmannii
ATTCCTTGTCATTTGGATATTCAAGGAACAAGCCTTGAGTTCTGTTTTGATGTGATGAGGGTTGGGTCCTTCTTTAAATTGTTTTTAAAATTAAAATTTAGTTAGGAATGTATTATTATATCTATGGCCTAGTTAAGGATTGTATGGCTTGGTTAAGGGTCATAATATTTCAATGGTTAGCTCCTAATTGTCAATCCTTTTAGAAGGATGACATAATTAAATTACTAAATAAACCATCAAGAGGTGCAGTGTAGAACTTGTTTTGTACATGGTAAACCCTCTCTTGCTGATAAAAAAAATGTCTCCATAGGTTATTCCTTGATTGTTAACAATAGATGGTAATTGCGTCGATTATTGATATATGTTATTATAGATGGACTCTTGATGATGGATAATTGTGTCAAATAAATTGATACATGTTAGTGTAGAATGGAATCTTGATGGAATGTTTCATAGATGGCTAATCATGTTCCTTAACTAATGCATGTTTGTAATAGAATTTGTCGCGCCATGAAATTTAATGTGATGCATGAGGGTTAAAAGAATGGATTTCTTATGCCATGAAATTAATAGGACATATCAGGGGTTGTGTGATTTTCTTACCCTTGCGCCATGAAAATAAAATCGATGATTACCTTTGCGCCATGGAATACATTGATGATTAAGTTATTAGATTTTGTTGCATTATGGAAAAAATGTTGATGCATAAAGGATTAAGTAATTAGATTGCTTTGCGCTATGGAATAATGATGATGTATAAATGATTAAGTTATTAGATTATTTGTGTGCATTGAAATAATGTTGATGTATGATTTCTTAAGTGATTAGATTATTCGCACGCATTGAAATAATGTGATGTATGATTTCCTAAGTGATTAGATTATTTGCGCACATTGAAATAATGTTGATGTCTGTTTAATTAAGTGATTAGAATACTCTTACACCATGAATAATTGATGATTAATATTGATTGATTGATCTAATTATTGTCGGTTTGATTGGATTAGTGATATTTAGACACCTCCTTGTTCCTCAGAACAGTCGTTAGCCCTGAGACCTTAAATGGTCAAAATCAATCGGATGAATCCTGTGCTTGAGCATTGCTTATGTGTCATGGAGATCCTAACCATGCAAGATAGGTTGGGTGGATAGTTATTTGAATGTTCAGTGACATGGTGTATCTTTATGTATATTTTTTTCAAGTGATTGTGATGTGAATAACTACGTCGCTATATATATGTTTATGCATTGATTATGCGTTGCTAACATTTATTTTAATGCGTTGGCTTGTGTCGTTATTGATTTCCATGAGGTGTCTCTTGTAATTCTTTTAATTATGATGTGTGGATTATGATTTGATTGAGTCGTTGTTATGTGTTGATTATGTGCCTTTTTAATTGTGTTTATGCATGGATTATGTGTCATTTTAGTTATGATGATGTATCACTTACGGTGTTGTTTATTATGTTGTAATGGATTGAATATTCTATTAAAAACAAATATTTACGTATTATGCATCCCTTTTCATTGTCGTAATGGAGGGGACGTTACAGATGGTATCATAGTAGGTTCAACCCCGCGGCTTGGGATCATTACACCTTCCACTGTATTAAACACTTGATTAATAACTTGTCGCTAATTAAAGTTGAAATTTTTCCATGCAGGTAATCATGGTTAAAGGACGTCGTGGAGGTAGATGACGTGGATCTAGGGGCAGAGGCACAACGCCTCTAGTAGCATCCACACCAGAGGGGTCTAACCCCCAAGGTGAAGAACAAGTCATTGGACAGGAGCAGATTGTTGTGGGAGATGTGGTTGGTTTGATGAGGTCCTTTCAAAGGATGTCATAGGCCTTGATTAATCGACTAGATAGAAATGGGGCCATGCCGTATGTATGCAATGAGGGTCCACAGTGCACTCCATCTGGCAGTGGTATCATTCACAGAGAACTCAAGAAGGTCAAGTTTCCTGAGTTCATGGGTGCCACGGATGGCGTAGCCATCGAGGCATGGTTGGAGAACATGGTGGTGTGCTTCGCACTTCATGACTACACCTCCAATATGAAATTCTTCATGGAAATATTTAAGCTGAAGGGTAGCACTCTTCTATGGTGGAAGACGCTCCTACCTCAACTGAACATGGTTGTTGAGGATGTGTCATGGGAATTTTTCAAGGAATGGTTCTGGGAGAGGTATTTTTCGTAGGAATTCATTGAGCGCCATCTCAATGAGTTCAATAACTTACGACAAGGTGGTTGTACAGTGTTGGAGTATGAGGCTCAATTCATGGAGCTCCTTAGGTATGCTCCACATATGAACACGGAGAAGCTGAAGGTCAACAAGTTTTTTTTTGGCCTTAAATTCAATATATGTACGAAGGTGAGGATCCTATTTCCACAAACATTGCACGACGCAAACCAGAAGTCCCTCATAGTAGAGGAAGAGATGACTAGTGGGGGTCAGATTAGGACTATTGCAAGACCGACTGGAAATACGACGAAATGCACACAGCATCATCAGACACCAGCCAAACATACATCAGGGTATTGAGATATGTCGAGAGGATCCACGTTCATGACACTACGATGATCGGATCCTCAACAAAGGACTTCCTACATAGGACCATCACATCAGCAACAAAGTCACCCACAGCAGCAGTAGTTTAGGCTTGTTCAATAGAATAGACCAAGATTTCCAGATGGAAGGAAAACAACTTCTACTTCGGGGACCAGGAGTACTGGACCGAAGACTGGATGTTGGACATGTGGAGAGACACATTACGAACGAGATTGTCTAGTTGAAAGGGCCAGAGAAGCCAGATAAAATAACACACTACAGTTGGAGATTTGGGCAAGGCCCATAAGATTCATGCAACGGTGAATAACTGCCAGGTCGAACACCAGTCCAATGTGCTTGATACTTCAACTACCATTACCAACCAAACTTTTATTATTTTGATAGATCCAGGTGCTACAGACAGCTTTATTTCTAGTGCAGTGCTAAAAATAATTAAGGTAAAGGAAATCAAGTAGGACAAATTTAGGTACGTAGAAATGGCTTCAGGTGCCAAACAGAAGTTTGGAGGAAAGGTTACGGACTTGTGCATTAAGTTGGGAGATTTTGTAACAAATTTCAACCTATACGTCATGATCTTGGGATCTTATGACATTGTGATCAGTATAGACTGGTTGGAATCACATGATGAGATACTCAATTGTAATATGAAACGGTTGAGTTTGAACGATAACGAGGGACAGAGAAGAACGATTATAGGAAGAAACCAGGGAGTTTCCTTGAGGTTTATTTCTTCCCTATAGCTACAAAAGAGCATGTGCAAGGGATGCAAGTTATATGCAATCTTAGTGCTAAATGAAAAAGGCGAGGCAGAAGGATTAGAAAACCTTCTGGTAGTATGAGATTTTTCTGACATGTTCCCAGAAGAGCTACCAAGCTTGTCGCCCAAAAGAGAGTTGGAGTTTACCATCAATTTGAAACATGGAACTAAACCGATAGAAAGAACGCCTTATCGAATGTCAACGCCTGATTTACAGGAGTTGAAAATGACATTGAAGGAGTTGTTGGACCTGGGACTTATATATCCCAGTGTTTCACATTGTGGTGTGCCTGTTATCTTCATAAGAAAGAAGGATGGGTCATAGAGACTCTATATTGACTACCGTCAATTGAACAAGGCAACGATTAAGAACCAGTATTTGTTTCCAAGAATAGACAATTTGTTTGATCAAATGAAAGGCACAATAGTGTTTTCAAAGATCGACTTGAGATTAGCATATCACCAGTTTTGAATTAAAGAGGAAGACATTCATAAGACCGCATTCAAGATGAGGTTTGGTCATTACGAGTTTATCGTTTTACTGTTTGGACTAACAAACACCCCAGGGGTATTCATGAGCTTGATGAAAAGGGTGTTTCACGAGCACTTGGACAAGTTTTTTCAAGTATTCATTGATGACATATTGATATATTCTCGAACGATGGAATAACATGATGAACATTTGTGCTTAGTACTACAGTGTTTACGAGGAAACAAATTATACAGGAAACTATCGAAATTCTCTTTTTACCAATCAAGGATTCACTGCTTAGGGCATGTTATCGCTGATGAAGGAGTCATTGTGGATCCAACAAAGGTAGAGGCTATTATGGAATGGCCTACGTCAAAAAATGTACCAAAATTGTGCAACTTTATGGGTTTAGCAGGATAATATTGATGGTTCGTCGAAGTTTTTTCAGAGATAGCAAATCCGATCACGAAATTACAGAAGAAAAACAAGAAGTTTGTATGGACCAAGAAGTGCACGAAACCATTTCAAAGGCTCAAGGGGTTGCTGACGACAACGGAAATACTAAAATTCCCCGACATGGATGAGAAATTATTGGTATGCATGAATGCATCCCAGGAAGGCTTGGGCAGAGTCTTGATGCAAGATGGTCGAGTGATCGCTTACATCTCAAGGAAGTTAAGAAAGCGTGAGGAGAAATACACCATGCATGATTTGGAGTTATTGGTCATTGTGTATGCATTGATATTGTGGAGACACTATCTAATTGGATGGAAATTCGAACTAAAAACATACCATTGTGGATTGGAGCACATTTTTACGCAAAGTGACTTGAACGCACAACAAAGGCATTGGTCAGAATTTCTTAGCGAATACGATTTTAAGATTAATTACATAAAAGGAATAGTGAACAGAGTGGCATATGCATTGATTCGGAGACCACGCATATTCTCGGTGATACCTCTTTAGATGAATCTTCGAGAAAAGATTCTAACCATATAGTGAATTGATGACTAGTATAAAGAGGTTAAGAAAAATATTGGACAAGACACCATGATGGTACCAAGGTTTGAAGGATATGCATTGGACAATGACAGATTAATGTGGTATAACAACTGGATTTATGTACCACCTAATGAAAAATTAAGAAGTTTGACCTTAAATGAAGCTCATAGAGCAGTGTACATGGATCATTCAGAAGTCACGAAGATGAGGGAATACCTTAATCCCTTATTCTTTTGAGAAGGAATGAAGGAGGACATAGTTAACTACATGGCAAGATGTCTATAATGTCAGGAAGTGAAGGATGAACATGGACATCTGACAGGATTACTACAGCCACACGCTATTCTGGAATCGAAATAGGAGGTCATTTCGATGGACTTTATTGTTGGATTGTCGTTGACAACAAGGAGGCACGAATCGATTTTCGTGGTAGTTGACACTCTGACGAAGAGTGCACATTTTATTCTTGTGTGCATGATGTATCAGGCACCAGACATATCTAGAGTTCTTATCAGTGAGATTGTGAGATTACATGGCATGCCTAAAAGGATCATATCAAATAGAGGATTAGTGTTTACATGACGTTTTTGGACCAGTTTCCAAGAGGCCTTGGGGACACAACTGAACTTTAGTACAGCATATCACCCTGAGACATACTGGAAGATAGAAAGAACAAACCAAGTTTTGGAAGATATGTTGCATATGTATGTGATGGACCAATAGAAGCATTAGGAAGATTTATTTCCACTGGTACAGTTTGTGTACAACAACAACTATCAAGGTACCATTAAGATGGCACCATTTGAGTTTCTTTACGGGTGACCGCGTCGGACACCATTGAGTTGGGATTGACTTGAGGATAGGGTCTTGGTAGGATGAGAAGTGATCCAAGAAATGGAAGAACAAATGAAAATGATAAGGCATAGGATTAAAGAAGTGCAATATCAACAAAAGAGTTACGTCGATGTGCATCGCATTGACCGTAATTATGAAGTTGGCGACTAAGTTTTCTTGCAGGTGAAACCGCACAAGAGTTTGATCAAGTTTGGAAAGGATGCTAAAATCTCTCCTAGGTTTGTAGGACCTTTCGATGTTGTGGAAAGGAAGGGACCCATGGCCTATCGACTAGACTTGCCTAATTCTTTGAGGCGTATGCACGATTTTTTTCATATATATGTTTTGAGACATTATGTTAGTGATCCTACACATGTGATTGACATGAGTTCTTTGCAGGTGTCAGATGAGGGTGCACTCATGGTGGATCCAATCCACATTCTATACCATTGAACTCGATAGCTATGACATCGAACAGTCAATCAGGTCAAGGTCCAGTGGGAGAATTATAGTCTGCACTCGACTACCTAGGAGGACGCATACGATATCCGCCAACAATTTCCATATTTATTTGATGGTTTAGACATATAGATCTTGTCAGATGATTTATTTACTATATTTTATATATTGTACAACTTCGGGATGAAGTTTAAAACAAGAGGGAATGTATGTAACGTCCCGCTCTTGCGAGCACATGTTATTGACTTATTCTTTGAGGAAACTTGTGTGCAAGTGATCCGGTTATAGTATATGGTTATTTTTTTTGCTTATGGATTCTTATAATGATGTGATGGATTGTGATTTATGTTGTTTGATATATATGTATTAAGAGATGTTATTAACAATTTTTCCCTGAGTGTACAGGACACTTGATAGATTGTGGATGGCGATGGAATCAATGGACCTCCTAAGACTTCGGATTGAGTCATGGAGTGGATTGTATTGGTTTGTGTATTTTATTCATTCATATGTGACATATGATCGATTAAATTATGATTTTTTTTATGGATCATTGACAGTGTTTCGTTGATGGATGCAGGTTGACCATTGCTTGATAATATGAATCACATAAGGAGTAAAGGGGTCATGCACATAGATCAGATATTGAGGGATAGGTGTAGCAATGTCCCTGTCACAACCTACTAGCACTCTCTTCGTGGCTTGAATTGTAGGTTAACGATTACCTAGTTCGAGAGGTTCACGATGTCATGAGGACAGACTAAGACAGTCGCTCATAAACATTTCTAAGGGGCATGCAATAAGGCAAGGTCTTTATTCCTTATAATCCCTTAGTCTCTCACAAGGTCGACTAAATGGAGTGTTGACTCCAGGGGTTGGACAACTACCAAAACCAGTCAAAGGTGAGTGGAACCCTTGGAGAACGGAGTGTGTCTTGCAGTGCATGTCGCGTAAATAAAATTTAAGTCAATGAATATAGGTGGCCTAGAAAACCCTTAGCGAATAATCAACCTTGTAAAACCTTGAGCATTGTCGGATCAATCAATTAATTAATTAATTAAGGATTGAATTTATTAATTATAATCCCTATAAGAGTCTAAGCCTTTGCAAATAAAATTTAATTAAGCCTAAGTCTAAGTTAGTAAGAAGACTAAAAACTAAATTTATAAATTAAATAATGAGGGGATGAAGTAAATAAATTTAAGAAATCAAGGAAAATAAAATAAATCTAAAGATTGATTTAATACACATATGTGAAAGTAATTACCAAATTGGAATTTAAGGTAAGAATGGAATAAAGCTAAAAGAATGGGTATGCATAGACAGGAATCTAGAGTCTAGTTAACACTAGTCTAACTAGGAGAAGATTCTTATTTTTGTTAATGTTTATGCCATTATTATAGTTCTTTGCATTTCATTAGATAAGAACATAATAAGAACAAGATCACTGAGAAATACACATTCACAAGAGACATAGCATTTATCCTGGGAAACCCTCTAGGGAAAGAAAACCCAACAAAAACTTCCTTATCATAAATAGCTTATACAATGTTCAAGAGATAACTCAAACCAATACAGAAAGTCCTCCCCAAGAGATGTGCCACCCTTATTCTCCTCTCTCCAACTTCCAATTGCAGCTTGCCTCATAAGATAATGAGAAAGTGAAGTGTATCTTGGAAGTGAGGCGCTAGCCTCTTATTTATATCAACCTAGCACGTGTGAAGAGTCACCATCTGGCAGGGCCGACCTCTCACTCTAGGTGGGTAAACCCACCTTTAATTAATTATGGGCCTTCCATTATAACTGTTGGGGCCAACTTCTTATTCTGCACTTTGTAATTGTCCGATGACCAATCCGCAAATAGGGATTTGGTCCTTATTCAATTACCGACATGATTATTCCTCAATGGGGATTAATCCAATAACAATAATAATAATAATGACATGATTAATCCACAATGGGGATTTAATCCAATAACAAAATAATAATAAGAATTCTCTTCGCAGTTACATTATTTCAACACTCCCCCTTAACAAGAAGGGTATTCTTCATCATCATCAGGTGAGAGAGGTCTTCATCATCAGTGGTATCTGGAGGAAAGTATCGTCAATATCATCTTGAACAATTGTCTAGCACATTTACGAGTCATCGGAAGTTTTCTTCATCAGCAACATCATCATTCTCAAAAGAATGATATCATCATCTGCATCAAATATGTATCAGAAAAAAAAAGATACCTCATCACAGCACTAGGTTGGTACATCATAGTACTACACTAGCTCAATGTCACAGCAGTTAAGCTGGTTGCTCAGTGTAAGTCACATCTTGTTTTACGTCTAACAACTAGGTCAAAAGCAAGTAATATCATCATCTTGCTTTACATCTAACAACTAGGTCAGAAGCGAGGAATCACAGCGTCATGCTTTACGTCTAACAACTAGGTCAAAAGCATGACTCATCTTGTTTTACGTCTAACAACTAGGTCAGAAGCAAGGAACACATCAACATATCGCTTTACGTCTAACAATGAGGTCAGAATCAAGGAACACATCAACATCTCGCTTTACGTCTAACAATGAGGTCAGAAGCGAGGAATCATCGGCGTTATGCTTTACGTCTAACAACTAGGTCAGAAGAATAACTCATCTTGCTTTACGTCTAACAACGAGGTAAGAAGCAAGGAACACACAGTGTAATGCTTTATGTCTAACAATGAGGTCAGAAGCATGACTCATATTTCTTTACGTCTAACAACTAGGTCAGAAGCAAGGAATCAGTGGCGTTATGATTTACGTCTAACAACTAGGTCAAAATCATAACTCATCTTGTTTTACGTCTAACAACTAGGTCAGAAGAAAGGAATACATCTACTCCCCCTTTCAGGGAAGGTCCTTTCAGACAATACCAATCTTATCTCAAAAGTGTTCAAACTTTACACGAGATAGAGGCTTAGTCATCACATCAGCAACCTGTTCATCTGTGCTAATGTACTGGAGCTTCAAGACTCCTCTCTGTACCATGTCGCGGATGAAATAATAGTGGATCTCTATGTGCTTCGACCTGTCATGGAACATAGGATTCTTTGTCATTTTAATACATCTTTGATTGTCACATAGAATCGCGGTTGCTCTCATCTCCAAATCAAATAGGTCTGTCATCAACTTTCGAATCCATATAGCTTCGCAACGCGCAGAACATGTGGCAATGTACTCTGCTTCCGCTGTGCTGAGAACAATACTGGATTGCTTCCTACTCTACCACAAGATCATAGCTAATCCCAAACTAAAACAACATCTGGAAGTGTTTTTTTTTCTGTCAGCAACGCTTCCTGCCCAATCTGCATCAGTATATCCACTCAGTGTGAAGTCATGATCTCCATCATAGCTGAGACCATAATCCATTGTACCTTTAAGGTACCTCATCACATGTTTTGCAACCACTAAATGAACACGTCTGGGATTCACCAAAAACTGACTCAAGGTGTTTACTGCAAAATAGATGTCTGGTCTGGTGTTCATCAGATACATCAGTGATCAAATAATCTGTCTGTACAGAGTGGTATCTATCAAATTGACGAAGTATCGATCAACAGCTTTAGCTTTGCTTCCATGGGTGTATTCATGGACTTTCATTTGAGCATGTCGAATCTCTTCAAGATTTCGACCGTGTACTTCCCCTGGTTAAGGAAGATTCTTTTCGGACTCTTCCATACCTCAAGACCTAAGAAGTAATGCATTAGGCCAAGGTCTTTCATTTCAAATTCAGCGGCAAGTCTTTGTTTACATTCAGCGATGAGATTTTCTTCTCCAGTTAAGAATAAGTCATCCACATATAGTAATAGTATTACTGGTTCATTGTCCATGATCTTGAAGTAGATATTTGAATCTGTTTTACTCTTGGTAAAGCCCAAGCTCATCAAGAAACTGTCTATACGGCCATACCAAGCTCTGGGAGCTTGCTTCAATCCGTATAAGGCTTTCTTTAATCGACAGACATGAGACTTCATGTCTTCAACCTCAAATCCTTGGGGTTGCTCTATATACACTTCCTCTTCAATGACACCATTCAGAAAAGTTGTCTTCACATCCATCTGGTGCAGCTTCCATTTCATCTTGGCAGCAANAGGAGAGAATGTCTCTTCATAGTCAATTCCTTCCTTCTAGGAAAAGCCACGAGCGACAAATCTTGCTTTATACTTCTCAATACTTCCATCAACAACATGTTTTATTTTGAAGAGACATATGTAGGATACCCCATCTTTATTCTTTGATCTGGGAACTATTTCCCATACTTGATTGGTATTCCTTTGTCATGGCATCTGCCCATTCTTTTCTCTGAATGGATTCTTCAGAGCAAGTAGGCTCTTCATCTGGGAGATCACATATCAAAGCCGTGTAACTGGAGAATGGCTTTGGTCTTTTCACCTGTCTCAAGGTTCCTTCTGGAACACCATACTTCTCTCCATATTGAATAAGCTCTCTTGCCCAAGCAGGCTTTATTTTATGGGAGAAGGTCTTTTGAGGAGGTTCTTGAACTTCTACTATATCATGGTCTTCTAGAATTTCCTTATTAGGGGAAGTTACGACTTCCCTCACTGGTTCTACAACTTTGGGAACCTCCCTCATTGATTCTGCAAACCTGGGATTTACAGGTTCCTCTTCATATACTTCTTCAAGCTGGCATCTTCTTGATTTCTTAAGTGTTGCTTCTTCATCAATGGTCACATCCCTGCTGATCTCAATATGGCGATGACCGGGTATGTAGATTCTGAAGGCCTTGGATACCTCACAGTATCCCACAAATATTCCCTTCTTTCCTGAAGGGTCCAGCTTGTTTCTCTTTTCTTTAGGTATATGAATAATCAATGGATAGCCAAATGTTTTTGAGATGGCTTACCTCTGGCTTCTTTCCGATGAACATCTCTTCTGGTGTCTTGAGCCCAAGTGCACTATGGGGTAATTGGTTCTGCACATAAACAGTTTCCATTGTTTCTTCTACCCATAAGCACATAGGAATATCTTGATCTTCATAGCTTCCAGCATGGTTCTGTTCTTTTGTTCAGCTACACCGTTTTGTTGGAGATCTTGATCCCAACATCTTTGCAGATATTCACGAATTCTTTTGAGGTATATTCTCCTCCATTATCTGACCTGAGTATCTTAATATTCCTTGCAGAAGGGTTCTCTTATTAAGGCTTTGAATTCCTTGATCTTGTTGAATACTTCAAATATATCCAGGTCTTTTATGAGAATAATCATTAATGGATGATATATAGTATACATACCCATTATTGGAGGATGATGGCATTGGGCCACATACATCTGAATGAATGAGTTCTAGTACTCCTTCTGCCTTGTTGTCCCTCTTTGAAAACGGGTTCTTGATGTTCTTCCCTTGTGCACATCCATCGCATACGCCTTCATGGTCACCTTTGAGTTCTGGTAAACCTGTGACAACTTTGCATATGTATGGTAGCGCCTTGTAGTTGATGTGAGCTAATCTTCTAGAGTT
>ML777475.1:520598-532560 GCA_009831015.1 Picea engelmannii
ACATTCACAAGAGACACAGCATTTATCCTGGGAAACCCTCTAGGGGAAGAAAACCCAGCAAAAACTTCCTTATCATAAATAGCTTATACAATGTTCAAGAGATAACTCAAACCAATACAGAAAGTCCTCCCCAAGAGATGCGTCACCCTTATTCTCCTCTCTACAACTTCCAATTGCAGCTTGCCTCATAAGATAATGAGCAAGTGAAGTGTATCTTGGAAGTGAGGCGCTAGCCTCTTATTTATATCAACCTAGCACGTGTGAAGAGACACCATCTGGCAGGGCCGACCTCTCACTCTGGGTGGGTAAACCCACCTTTAATTAATTCTGGGCCTTCCATTATAACTGTTGGGGTCGACTTCTTATTCTACACTTTGTAATTGTCCGATGACCAATCCGCAAAAGGGGATTTGGTCCTTATTCAATTACCGACATGATTAGTCCTCAATGGGGATTAATCCAATAACAATAATAATAATAATAATGACATGATTAATCCACAATGGGGATTTAATCCAATAACAAAATAATAATAAGAATGCTCTTCGCAGTTACATTATTTCAACAATTTTAACTCAACTCAGATTTAGTAAGGCGTTAGTCATTAATTGGAAATAAGGGGAATAAAGAGACAACTAGGAGTGATTTAAGGAGCACTTTTAGGAATGGTGAGGTTAATTGACTTTATTAAAATATATTGTGGATTTACTTGTGCAACTAAGGGAAAGGGTGACAAGTGTATGGGGGAAATAATTCTTAATTAATTATTTTAAAAAGTGAATTAAATGTGAAAGTGGCAAGGTATCATGAAGGAAACTCCTATAAAGCAAATGGGAAAAAGGGTTAAAGGGATAACACGAGTTATGGGTAAATTTATGTTGCAAAATTTTTGACTGGTTTTATTTGTCAGAGTTGGGATACCTAGCTTGAGAGAGAGTAGTGGCTCTACCTTACGAATTGAGCTGGGAGCTAGAGGAATTTTGGTTGTGTGTATGTGTGTCCCCTTTGCGGCTCGGGGGGGATAAGGGGGGAGAAGAGTACCCCTAGCGTTGGCTGGGAGGTACCGGTGAAGTTTCAACGATTAGAAAGCGAGAGGTAGGAAGGAACACCAGTTGTCAGAGATCATATCCAGGCCATCTTCATCGTCGATTACGATATTTTATGGATTATGTAATTGCATTGATTTTCATTGTTTAATCTAGTGGTTATAATGGATGTAGACTATGTAGCATCGTGAAATTGTATAGATCATCTCCTTGAGGGCTTATCAGACATGTAGGAGAGATTGTATAATCGAGGTTTTTCCATTGCGTAACATGTTGAAAAGTTTATGATTGAATAGACCATCTCTTGATGTTTGCGTAAAATCTAGAAGTGGATTCCTAATGATTGCACTGTCATTGTCTTCTCAATGAAATAAATAGAAAATTTGTGCCAAGTTTTTCTCCTTTCCCCCCCCAAATCCAATCGATTTTTGCAGGCTCGTGACGGGAAGAAAGGTGCATGTCCTTTCTCTTACCACCGTAGAAGCTATGTTTGCTTCAAAGGAAGTTGACAGGGTTAATATGCAGTCCTAGTACTCTACAACGATAATCTCAAGCAATTTAAAATTTAGTAATCTCAAGCAAATTTAAAATTATACTCTTGTGTTTTTGAATTTCTGGATATACCCAAACATCAAATCTACAATCTAAGCAAAAGGATCTGATCAGTGAAACCATTATGGTTGTCGAAAATGGGGGAAGTTTATATGCCATTTGTCGCACTCCATTCGTATCATTCATTTTCCTTGTATAATCCAATGGAACCGTTGGGGTATTACCCTTGAATTCTTTGCATTCTTGTATAAAAAAATTCCCAGCATTTGTGAAATCTCCTTGCAATATTACTCTTGAATCCTCTGCCTTTTTTATATATACAAATTTTCCCATCGTTGTGAAATATCCTTGCGAGATTACTCTTGAATCCTCTGCATTTTTTTATATATACAAATTCACCTAGTGTTGTGAAATATCATTGCGAGATTACTCTTGAATCCTACGAATTTTTTATATATACAAATTCGCCAGCGTTGTGAAATATCCCTGCGAGATTACTCTTGAATCCTCTACATTTTTTATATATACAAATTCACCCAGCGTTGTGAAATCTCATTTTGATATTACTCTTGAATCCTCTGTGCTTTTTATATATATACAAATTCACCCGACGTTGTGAAATCTCCTTGTGAGGTTACTCTTGAACCCTCTACGTTTTTATTTATTTATACAAATTCGCCTAACGTTGTGAAATCTCCTTGCGAGATTACTCTTGAATCCATTTTTTATATATATAAATTTTCCCAGTGTTTTTGAAATCTCCTTGTGAGACTACTCTTGAATTCTCTGTGTTTTTATATATACAAATTCCCCAATGTTTGTGAAATCTCCTTGCGAGATTAATCTTGAATTCTCTGCGTTTTTATATTTAAATTTTTCCCTGCGTTTTTGTACATAAAAATCTTAACCTTAATCTATGATTTTTCTTGGGTTCCACTCAGCAATATCATATACTTCCCCTGTGTTTCACTCAGCATTGTTTCAGACTTACCCTGCAATTTTCTCAACGATAATACTAAAGCTATTGATCCAGCTTCGTGTAGTTGTATATAGTTATGAAGGGGGGGGCGAGATTTCCTTCTAGTTGGGTCCAATAGGTTGCGGATACCTTGTCATTTGGATATGCAAGGAATAAGCCTTGAGTTAGATTTTGATGTGATGAGGGTTGGTTCCTTCTTTTAATTGTTTTTAAAATTAAAATTTAGTTAAGACTGGATTATTATATCTATGGCCTAGTTAAGGATTGTATGGTTGGGTGAAGGGTCATAATATTTCAGTGGTTAGCTCCTAATTGTCAATCCTTTTAGAAGGATGAAAGAATTAAATTACTAAAGAAACCATCAAGAGGTGTGGTGTAGAACTTGTTGTGTACATGGTAAACCCTCTCTTATTGATAAAAAAAAAAATCTCCATAGGTTATTCCTTGATTGTTAACAATAGATGGTAATTACGTCGATTATTGATATATGTTATTATATATGGACTCTTGATGACGGCTAGTTGCATCAACTAAATTGATTCATGTTAGTGTAGAATGTAATCTTGATGGAATGTTTCATAGATGGCTAATCATGTTCCTTAATTGATGCATGTTTGCAATAGAATTTGTCACGCCATGAAATTTAATGTGATGCATGAGGTTTAAAAGAATGGATTTCTTGTGTCATGAAATTAATAGGACATATGAGGGGTTATGTGATTTGCTTACCCTTGCACCATGAAAATATAATCGATGATTAGCTTTGCTCCATGGAATATGTTGATGATTAAGTTATTAGATTTTGTTGCGCTATGGAATAAATGTTAATGTATAAAGGATTAATTAATTAGATTGCTTGGTGCTATGGATTAATGATGATGTATAAATTATTAAGTTATTAGATTATTCGTGTGCATTGAAATAATCTTGATGTATGATTTCTTAAGTGATTAGATTATTCGTGTGCATTCAAATAATGTGATGTATGATTTCCTAAGTGATTAGATTATTTGCGCACGTTGAAATAATGTTGATGTATGTTTAATTAAGTGATTAGAATACTTTTGCACCATGAATAATTTATGATTAAGATTGATTGATTGATCTAGTTGTTGTCATCTTGATTGGATTAGCGAGATTTAGACACCTCCTTGTTCCTCAGAACATTTGCCATCCCTGAGACCTTAAATGGTCAAAATCAATCAGATGAATCATGGGCTTGAGTGTTGCTTATGTGTCCTGGAAGTCAAAACCATGTAGGATAGGTTGGGTGGGTAGTTATTTTAATGTTCAATGACATGGTGAATCTTTATGTATATTTTGTTCAGGTGATTGTGATGTGCAGAACTGCACCGCTATATATATGTTTATGCATTGATTATGTGTCGCTAACATTTATGTTAATATGTTGGCTTGTGTCGTTATTGATTTCCATGAGTTTTCGCTTGAAATTCTTTTAATTATGATGTTGCGTGGATTATGTGTTGATTGAGTCGTTGTTATGTGTTGATTATGTGCCTTTTTAGTTGTGTTTATGCATGGATTATGTGTCATTTTAGTTATGATGATGTATCACTTGCGGTGTTGTTTATTATGTTGTAACAGATTGAATATTCTATTAAAAAAAATTTACCTATTATGCATCGCTTTTCATTGGCGTAATGGAGGGGATGTTACAAATTTATACAGTAAATGGGAGAAACAAGATGAGCACATTCCTATTCTTTTAGCAAGATCATTTAACTGCCAAGTTAGATACTAGGAGGATCCTGAGCAACTTGGTTGTATGGTAGAAAAAATATCTCATGCCAACCCAATGAGTGTATTGTGTACCATGGTGCATTAGATTTAAGCTTATAAGGATATGATTACTCATGTTGTGGATGTCTTTAAGTATTTAACATAGATTGAATATGATGTACTAGAATATGTTCTAATAAAGTGCCTTTCTCAAGGAGGGTGTGAAAAACTGAAAGAGAACGGTCTTAACTTATCAAACTAGCTACAATCATTGGCATCATTTCGGGGTCACTTGTGCAACAAATATCCATCAATGGAGTTGAGAGGCCTTTTCCAATATCTTGTTAATAAAACTTAAGCTAGGAGAGGGTATCGAGCTTGTTCTCCTACAGGAACTAATCCAATAATTGGAAAATGTCCAATAAATAGATAATATGAATGAAGAAAAATTAGATACAATTTCTAGTAGTAAAACTATTCGATATCAAGCTACATCTTTCAGGATTATGATAAATAATGAGGCCTTAATAAATTATGTGAGCAGACTAAGAGATGCTTTGCTTCCAAAAGATGAGTCAAAACTAGAGTGCCTCTATTGTGTAGTGTAGCTTGTTGTGATCAAGGATAATGCACCACACATAAAGATGGCTAGCGAGCAGTTTGACAAGTGCCATGGCACATTTCTTCAGAATGTGGAGTTCTTGATTAGTGAAATTACACTTATTAAAACATATGCTCAAATGATACTTACATTGGATGATATTACACATAAGTACCACCTTGATCCAAAGGTGACTTTTATAATATATATAGGCGAATTATGTGCCTATTCAATCCTTATAGAGGGTATGAGATTTGTTGGTCTGTGGATATGTCCAAAGCATTGGTTCATTTAGGTGATAGTAAATAGATGGAGCATTGTAATTCATCCTCTAAGATGGTTATGTATCTTGAATCAAATTGTAATTCTATCATGTGGTCAGAATTGTTTGGAACAATTCATTTAATGTTTCCATCAAAAGCTTGGAACAGTCTTTCTCTAGAGTGTTATGTTACATTTTGGGGGCATACATTGTATGATTTATATGTTCCTAAAAAATGATGTGAATCATATGTTCCTAAAAAATTATATGAATCAAAGATTGCTAGGCAACATACTTCTCTTAAATCTCTCAAGGAAATCTTTGACAATTATCATAGTGCTATTGCTAAGGAAAGGATTTAAGAGGTTCTTCTTGTTGGACTAGTTGGTGGAACAAATTATCAATTGCTTGAGGTTGTAGTTAA
This sequence comes from Picea engelmannii, assembly GCA_009831015.1. Classification (NCBI taxonomy): domain Eukaryota; kingdom Viridiplantae; phylum Streptophyta; class Pinopsida; order Pinales; family Pinaceae; genus Picea; species Picea engelmannii. The sequence continues at coordinate 526,203 of ML777475.1, forward strand.
TGCTCCTAGTGGTGATGCTTGGGACAATAAGTGGTCAATATACTCTCTTTTTTTATGCTAGCCGAGATGGTACTTCCCGAACACTTGAAATAAAATTCTAGTGGTATAGCAAGTGATTGTAATAGCATGCCATAACAGGGATCGTGACATATCCATGTTTTAGGAATGATTGGAATCACTTTGTGTTCTTGGAAATTATTGGTATTAAGTGAAAAAATTGATAACAGAGAACAAGATGCTACATAGAAGAGGCACAAACAAACTAAGTCATCATCATTGCATTCCAAAACCTTGGAAAGGAAGCTCAAGTCAGCAAAAGAAAGGAAGGTTATTCAATGGTATTGCCCCTTGACATAGTTTAATTAACGAAGTTTTATCAATTTTGAGGGTTTTAATATCAGGACATCAACAATATATATCTTTTTTTCATGAGGACATGCAAAATATTAGGCGTGGGGGAGATGTAAGGCCTCTAAATTGACACCATTTTCATTTTCACTAAACCATTTTTTCCTTATCAAAACCACACCTTCCACCAAAATTACCATCCTTTTCATAACTTTTTACTCTAAAGGTCATTCAAGGGCTCATAATTTAATTTCATGAATAATGCTTCATCCAAAATAAGTAGCAGTTTCCAGGTAGTTAGCTTCTAATGCAAATTTTGAGACAATGAAGGTGAATATAGAAAATCCAAGACATGGGCTTTGTGTAGAAGGGTCCAAATTGGTTACTACTCATTGTGATTTCCAAAATGAGGTACGGTTTGGGATATTTGGACAGTTTTCTAAAGGTTTAAAACCTATATTTTTTGTTATGGTCCAAATTATCAATTGTTTCAAACAGCTAACTTCTAGCGTGATTTTCAAGGAGATGAAGACAAATCTCGAGAAACTAAAACATGGGTTTTTTTCCAAAATACAACAAATTGAGTAAAGCACAGGAAATGTCTCGAAATGAGAAATGGTTTAGGATATTTAGATAGATATTTAACAAGGATTTTCCCAAATTATGTGATGTGCCCAGATTTGTAAAAACCCAAAGTTATTTTTTAGCAAAAACTTGGTTAAATTGGTAAAGATTGTTTTGAGTTTATCCCCACCTCTCATGTATAAATAAAGGTGTGGAGTATATCAATGTAAGTCATAAGTTACATAGCTGACATTTTTGTATCATATTGTATTGTTGATATTACTTCAATAAAACGTTGATGTTTTGAAGACAATTTTTTGTGTATACAATATGCCCTTAGACTAGTAGTCTTCTAATTTAGCTTGAGATTGTTAGATTAAGAATTTATTCATGCAAATTTATATTTATCGTTTTATGAAAAAATGAGAAAGTTATTGCTTGTTGGATGATTTTGCAAGTTATTTAGTGAAGTGATGGAGCTATAGCGAGGTCAAGTAAAAGTCATTGGATACTTTGGAAAACCATCCCAAATTAGGCATTATACTTCTTCCTTATCTTATTTACTTTTGAAAGAATGTGTTAGTATTAGGTGAAAGAAATCCATTGATATCCCTTTGTTTATCATTGAATTTCACCCATTAAGTGAGGGTTTTATTTATTATTCATAGGTATATTTCCCTATAACAAAATTGGCTACTCCACTACAAGAATAAATTAGAGGTATTTCCTTAGTTTTCTAGGTGTTTTTTTCTTCTATTCATCTTAGGAAGTTTCTATAGACTCTACAGTGTGCACAACTAAACATTTAGAGCATGCAAGCCCACTTAATTAAGTTTCGAGTGGTTATTTTGCTGAATTTATTTGTTTTTCCTTGTGATCGAGAGAGTTCCTAGAAATAGTCATAGATGACCACAAGTTACCATCACAAAAGGCACAACCATAGTCCTTGCTCACTTTTTTCTATACAACAACACTCAACCATTCCTATTTGACCACTATTTGTTGCATAGATAAGCGTGATCGAGTCCTATAGGTGAAATTTTTAAATTTTGTCAACCTCTACCTATTTCATTGAGTGTTTTTATCTTTGAAGAGTTAGTGGTGATCATTGGTTGGCCTATGCCTCTTATGTATTTTAATTTTTATCTCATTTGAATTGGAAAATGGTTAACAAATATCTAAAAATATATTGAAAAAAAATCCATCTTGGTAGTTTTATTTAGGAGTGATTACTGAATTATTATTTGAAAAGTGTGAAAAAAGGAACCCCTTGCTCTCTTCTAGTTATATAGTGTTCATCAAAAGGAAATGAAAATCACATTTTCTTGTACTTTTATTGCCTTAATAAATTCACTTAATTGAAATATTCAAGAACACCACCAAAGTTCATTCCATACCTTGAGTAAACAATAGACATTAAAAGTAATGTTAACCTCAAAAGAACTAGACTTTTTCTTTATAGAAAACACATTTTAGTCTAATTTCTAGGGACTTGGTATAGGGTTGGAGAGTTAATTATGCAAGGCCACATGACCAAACTAGGAGTTGATTAATGATAGATGAATCCATTAGTAGTAAGAAACACTTGTCAGAAAATCACATCTAATACATGTATCAAACACTATGGTCAAGTTGAGAAAGTAGGGAAGATTATCCCCCCTCTTCATGTTTGGTGGGTTCGATAGAATATACGAGGGTTCTGGATTGAAGTGGAAAGTTCATGGGGTGACTCCACTTTTATTTAGAGATTTTGAATGAAGACTTAGTCATGTATTCCCTATCGATACACATACACTTGAATTATGATTGTTCTCCCATTTGTCAATTTTGAAGTGGTAAACTTAGTTGGTTTTCATAGGGTATCACATGGGTGACTGCAAGTGGGAAGTCTTGCCGCACATGAGGTATATGCATAATCTCCATTTCAGCTCCCATGGAGGGTGCTTGTCTTCATGAGGTTACTTGGACCTTGGTATATTGTTGCATGAATTGTATTGTAACTATCTCTCACACCTTCGCTAGTTGGTCATAGGCCTTCATAAATGTAGGGTGGTTTTTGGAAGGCCCCTTTAAATGTAAGTTGCTTGTTTGTTGGAGCTTATAGATTTACTAGGGTGTGATTTTTGTTCAATTGTGTCTAGTTGGCCTTAGTTTGTTTTCTTTCATTTAAAACACATATTTCACCATGGATGACCAACCTCCTCATTGCTCTCATAGGCAATAGGGGTTTCCTCCAAAAATAAGGGAACCATCAGCCATCAAGCGATGACTATCCACACCGAACTATGCAAATATAATTATTGAGACTCACACATCAAATTTAGAGGATTTGAACACGTATATATTGAAGTCACTCACAAAAATATTCCATTTAATTTTAATCCCCCTTTGATAAATCCTTTGGAACCTTTACTTGTTTAGTTGGGTGGACCTCATTTTGGTGACCCTTTTTCCTTTTTAAGTAGTTCTCACATGATGTTAGGGGTCAATGGGTGATCCATTGCAAGAGGAATTATTCCTGCTTCCCCTAATGTGTTAGGAGGATCTACAGTTTCCGTCTCCATATCACCAATTAGTGGGATAACTACTCCCACTTCTATGCCTTAGGCATAAGGTGTTCCCTTTTAGGGAATACCATTGGTCACATCTCTTCCTTCCACCAATTTACCTATATTTAGTATACCCACTATGACTACATAAGTTCCTGTGTCTAGATTCATTTTTGGTAGGGGATAAATCCTTGGTTTCAATGCCAGTAGTGATTTCCCCCTCTATCTAATATACCCATAGGTAGTTCAACTACACCTAATGTAGGTTTTCCTTTTGGTTGGAAACTTAATCTTGGGCTTGGCCTAGCATTCAATGCGTATACTATCACTAAGGGTATAAATTCCCCTAGGGGACGTAGAATGGTGGGATCTATGATTTAATTAGGATCACAAAGTTCATCATTTATTTATCACAATACATTTTCCAACACTTGGTTTCCATTCTTGTCTACCTTGAACTTATTAGTTTTATCCCACTGGACAAATGACCCCATCAAGCATCAACACACATGGATATTTATTGCGCTAAGAGACGCTCTACAGCCCAGTATGGGGGAGAAGTTGTCACGTGATGTTAGATTTCAAAGATTCCAAAATTTTCAAAAATTAAAGTCGGCTCAATTAAAATCTTAATTAAAAAAATCGGCTCAATTAATAAAAACAAAAATAACACACGTTATTATATATATATATATATATATATATCATATTTACAATTACTTTAGTAAATTTAAAATTACTTTCGCATTTACTATTACTATTACTATTTATATTTATTATTACTATTATGTCTATTACTTTAGTATTTATTATATACTATTACTATATACTTTAGTATATTTGCTATTACTACTAGCATAGATCCATCTTAACCCCAGATCTATCAAGGGTCGAGAGGGATCAAATATCTCGAGATGCAAAGATTTAACCTTTTCTCAAGTTTTGCACTCTAAAAATGTTTGCACCTCGAGAGAATTGATCCCTCTCGACGCTTAATAGATCCTAGGTTAATATGGATCTATGTTGGTTCCTATGAAATTACAATTAGACATAACCAAGTTTGAAAAGAAGAAAGTAGAGTATCCTTCTACCCATGTCATGATTTTCCACCTATTGTGTTCATCCAACTCCTTAGTGGATGATAGTGTTAGATTGCATCTTTTCCAGTGAACCATAACTAGGAGCACCGCAAAAATGGTGTGTTGAGTTACAAGGTGCTTCATTTAATCATTTTTGGTCCTTGGCGATGGACTTTTTTACCCATTTCCAACTTCCAATCCATTAAGAAACTAGAACTGAAATCTTGACATATTTATATCAAAGTACCTCCACTCATGTTTTCAATCATATCCATGAGTGGATAAGGCAGTGTAGGTTCATCTGAGTTGGAATTTTGCACCAATTTGAAGTAGATTGGTTTGTTAAGTCTGTATTGTTGAATATCATCAAGAATGTAGATATGTTAAGAGATTTAAGTAAATAGAAAGTTATGTTATCAGTCTGGCACATTGTATGATTTGATACTCCATGCCCCTTAATCGTTAATAGATCCTCCAAAGCCTACCTGGGGACCACATTCCAATGGTGTGATTAGTTTAATTTCTCACACTTTTATCGGTCAGTCGACAAGTCAAATGGGTTAGATGAACATATCTTCTAATCCTCCTACAACTATTCCAACAACACAAAATTTCTTAGTCACTACCCAAACCTTCGATGTTCATTCAATACAATCAACAAATTTGAAGAATTCTCAAAAACCTAGTGGTAAAAAGAAGAAAAGAATAAAAAGTATACTCTTGGGAAAGATATTTAAGTGAAGAGCAAGTTATATTCTCAATATGGAACATTGTATGATTTGATACTTCATGCCCCTTAACTATTAATAGATCCTCCAAATACTACCTGGGGACCACATTCTAATGGTGTGATTGGTTCCATTTCCCACACTTTTGTTGGTTAGTTGGCATGTCAAATGGGTTAGATGAAAATATCTTCTAATCCACCTAAAACTATGCCAATAACACAAAATTCCTCAGTCACTACACAAACCTTCGATCATTCGATACAATCGACAAATTTGAATAATGCTTAGCAACCTATAGATAAAAAGAAGAAAAGAATAAAAATTGTATTCTTGGGAAAGAGACTTTCCCTACTTATAACACTAGTATGCGAGGCACTAATGAGCCAATTAAAATGATATTCCCCTATAATATATGCATTGGATATCATCCTACTCATAAGTGTCCTCATATGGATGACATTCATCGATACTTAGCCTAGCAGAATGCCAAACAACAACCTATTATCCTAACGAATCATTTTCCACTGCAGCAGAAAATAATAGTTGTGATGAACCCTACACCTTTCAAAGGAGAACACATGGATATCCCTTGTAAAGGGGAAATACCATGAATGTTAACATCTACATGTGTGACCAAGAAGTTAATATTCTTACTAGAGCTCAGAATTATGACAGTATTGGGTGTGGTCCTACTGATAAGGATCCATCTTCATACCATCAAGGTGGCTCTCTTTGGATAGAGAAGCCATCCATTGATACAGTTCTTCTCCCCCCCAAAGGTGTCTTAACAAGGTCTATGCACAACCACAATGTTCAAGCCACTCACAATTACAATATTGTTGAGTATTTGGCTCAAGTACCTTGTGTTATGTATAACCTAGAGGTCCTTCAGAGCTTCCCTATGCAACAAAAAGAATTGTTGACCACAATTGATGGAATTGATCCCTCAGATACTCGTCCGATTATATTGAAATTAACCAAATTCGGCCTAGGCCTCCCCACCAAATTGAACCACTTAATTTGGGTCAAAATTGAGATTAGGGCATGCATTTTACTCTAAAGCAATTTTGACTTCAGATTGACATAAAAT
>ML777475.1:532573-552038 GCA_009831015.1 Picea engelmannii
GTGTGTCCATCGTACAAATTATAAAACAATTTTAGGTGATACAAGGAAGCTTGGGTGTGCATTTTAATTTCGTCACTTAGTACAGTTCTGACCTTCCAATTTACAAGGCAAACTTTGCCTCTTTTGCACAACAACCATTTTTTAAATTGCAATTGAAAAATTAACAACACGATCAGGTCTAATATGATAAACCACACCCCCAACAACTTGTACAACTCAAATATACGGTATAATAAAATATTGAGTTACTTTTTACAAACAAGTTGTGCATTTCTAGGGTTTTACTAAGCATCTCTTGCCTATTTTTGCACAACAGAGTCTTTTATGACTGCAAAGAAAAAACTAAGTATATAGGCTTATGTAAAATCACTTAAAAACTCGTTTACATTTTGAACCACTCAAATTGAATGAGTTTTCAGACCTGTGGGTGTATTTTAGTGTAGCCTGGAATGCATTTTGCACGAAGGCAAAATTTTCCCTCTTTGTCCTACAAGACAATTTTTGGTATTTTTCTATAGCAAAGGGTTTTAAGTTTCTAATTGCACAAACATAGATATAGATAGATGTACAAATTTTCTAATGATCCTCGTATACCTTCCTCTAGCATCAATGAATTTAAACTTCCAACCCCAAGCAATCCACTTAAATCGCTAACTATTTTATCCCTGTTGACATTGTCTCTTATAGGAGGAGGATGTCAGGCTTATTCACATCAATAACCATTTTCAAGGCTCATTTTTAGAAGGGGGTTATTGAGCCCTGAGAATTAAAGGTTATATAGATCCTAAGGAACCCTTAGTAGGGGCATTGTCCACTCTAACAAACCCTTCCATCATCAACTATTTACCGAACATAACCTCTTTCACAAATCTATTTTTGAGCCAAATAAATGGACTTATTGTCTCTTCTTGGCGCCATGGTTCCCCTTCAATAGTTTATAACTAACCCCCATTCAATTTCTCCCTCTTATCCATACCTTCTAATTTTCATGTAGGTATATTAAGACATTATTATAAAGATGCATTAAATATCTCTTAAAGATAGTAGCAAAACACTAAACATCACAACAAGAATCAAATATAAGAAAAGTACGAGTCAAAATGGTATCGATATTCCATTAAATCATCATAATAGTAGGATCTTTACATGACAGACATCACAGTTATAGTCTCCTTTACAAAACTAGTTAGCAAAGTGAAATACAGATCCCACACCTTTGTTCTCTCCGAAGATTCCTCCTAATCTCACTCTGAAAATCCTCTCCTTTTCTATCACTCTACTTACAACCTTTATATCATCGGATTTCAACAAAAAATGCCAAAAAAGTAGAACATTTAGAAAATTCCTATAGATCTATATGATCCCTGTGGGGACAACCTCGACCCATACGGTGGTTACATAAGTTGGTCATAATTAACTTTACATGTATTTAAAGGTCCTCGAGTGAGTGGTTATAGCTCATGGTTTCAAAAACATGCATATGTGATCTGCATTTGACAATGGGGTACCATGTGGCCCTTGTGGTAACTGTCGAATAGGAGTCGGAATGCCAACGATGATTGGACTCCATCAAAAGGCCGATGAATTTTGGGGCACCAAGAAAAAAAATTTGATAATTACTTAGTAATGTCCAATGTTATGGTCAATTTTATCTATATCGTCGAAACTCTCGACCAAAATTCAACACCATGTGTAGTAGTGTCATGAGGATGAACATTATATATGGATTTGCATGTCAATGACATCCACCCCATGAAGTAAACCCCAATCCATACCATTATCATTGCACATACCCCTTGATGGTTTTCCCTAGGATACACCTGTTGGTCTGAGTACTGGCACACGTAATAAGGGGTAATGATGACCCTCTCATACCTACACTTGGAAAATTGTATAATTTTGTAATCTAGTGTGAAGTTTGAAGAGGATATTTTGTGAGATCTATCTAATGGATTTTTTACTAACATGACTCATTTTATATGTTGTCTTTGGATTATGTACCTCACCTCTAGTCTTCATGATGCATCTTGGACCCCATGAGTCCCCTCCTTAGGTGATGATTGCACATGATTGGTTGAAACTTAGATCCTTTGGATGATTTTGAGGGTATATTACCCTACTTGTATGGATTTCATCCCCATCACTTGAGAGAGGCCATTTGGCACTCATAGGAGGACGTTGTGGATTTTGATCATATGGCTCCAATCACGAGATCCCCTATCACACGTGGACATGACCTTGAGGTCATTTATGAAGGGACGTTGCTTGTATGACTAGAATGACTTGATGGTATGTTTCACTTTCCATGGAGGATCTTAGACCTTTTCTTGAGGATGTTTCACTTGGAGAGATGATGTGGTGCCTTTCCATGGATGATGGCACCCTTTGATGATGGGATGTTGCACCTCTTGATGATTAGCACCTTGAGATGATGTTTTGGGGTTTCTTGATGATGGCATGGAACCTTGATGATGGTTCATTGCACCTTTTGGAGGTGAATTTACACTTGGAGGATGAAACATTGCACCCCTTGGAAGGAACATTTCACTTTAGAGCCCTTTCACATGCATTTTCACCTATTTTGAGGGCATCCAACTTCAAGAGAAATTATATTTTGAAAAAATACCCAAAATTCCTCCAACTTAACGCCATTAGATGTATAATGGGAACGCCATTTTTTAAAAGTGATCATAATAGAAATTTAAACAAAAATTGACATGGTTATGGTTCTTATAAAATCTGTCGTGAGAAGATTATCACGAATTTTTTACCACTCGTGGGACACTTTTGGAGGAGGTTGTTACACCTTTTAAGGAGGTCATTCCACCTTTTAGAAGTCCATTCCACATTTTGAGGAGGACGAATTGGAACTTGAGGAGATTTTACTTGAGTTAGGGAGCATCTTTGGGGGTTTTTTTGACTCATTCACTCATGTATCATGTATTTTTTTATGTACTTTTCCTTGTCTCTAGGATTTGAGAAAGATAAAGGAATTTTTTTATGTTGTTAGGGATTTTATTATGTGGCAAGGGTGATATATCTCTCATATAAATAAGAGAATCACTTCTCACTTGTAAAACATTGCTACTTGTGGAGATTCACTACTACATGTCTACTTCTACTTGTCTATTTCACAAAGACTGCTAATGTTTATGGATCTTCTACTACTTGGATGACATGGAAACTATGGCTTTTATGGATGGAGGATTTTTTCAGTAAGTATATTATTATCATCTTATGTTTTGTCTGATCATGAATAGTTAGATTGATGCTTTTCTCAAGTGGTGATTCTTCATCCTCTTTTGATCATTTTTAAATAAACCCTATTTGCTAAACCCTTTGAAGGTTTACTAGTGGAGTAATATTCATATTTCAACCGTTTAGAGTATTGCTTAGGGTTAGTAGTGGACTACCTCTAAATTATACCCTAAAATTATCCACTTAATTCTCCCAAAGAGAGACTTATTTTTTATCGCATATGCCCATAGGAGTAGGCACTAATTTCTAATTCATAATAGTCAATCAAATTTTCTGAATTTTACTACTTAGGGTTATGGTTTTAATTTCCTGCAATTTTTACTTTTATCCATATAAACCTAGATGTTTAGGGTTGTTTAGGCATGTTATTTCTCTAATATCATCATTAAAACCCTAAAATAATTGTATGGAATATATTATAGCCATCTAGGGAAAAACATATAGGGTTTTAGGGATGATTTTTCTGAATTTTTTAGTAAATTAAACCCTGATTTAACCTAGGATTTACCCTTACATTTTATTAGATCATTTTATGATCAAAGGGTAATACTTTACTAGTGAAAATTTATTATTAATTGTTGTTATAAAATTATTGTGTCTAAAAATTGATTGGTTTACCGTTGTTATATATTCACTATTGCTGAAAAGAAGATTTAATACTATTGAAAATTGTGTATTCTACTACTGGAATAATCTCTATACAATTAGAGACCATTTATTTTGTTGTTGTAATTTTTTTCTTACTGCTAGTGTCACTAGTTTATTGTTGATATTTCATGAATTTCTTCCAATTTTCACTTCATCCTTAGACTCTTTCTTCATTCCTAGTGTTTGGGGGTCCTACTAAATTTGTATTTGACTTGGAAATCCTCTTCTCTTGGTCTAAACCCTCTACACTTTAAATATGGAAATTGTCTTATCTCGCTATCTTTTCCTTCACTTCTTCCATCCTTATTTTATTAGTAGTATTAATAGTCACCCCAGGGGGGGCCTAGACTTGATTGTGTCTTGCCTAGGGATTCTTGGAGGCTACTAGGAAAGCCTCCCTTGTGTTGGATACTACTCCTTCACTAAAGAGAGGGAATTTTTTTCCTAGGTGACAGTGGTGACATCATCCATGTTCCACTTGTCTTAGTGCCCTGTGAAAGTTTTGCACTTGGTTTTAGATTGTGTGGTAATAGGTTGTCAAGTGAGTATAGAGATAAATCTAGTCCAAGTTACAAGCCTACTAGCACCTGCCAAATATTCAAAGACTTCCAACATTTTTAGGTTGTCATACCTCTCTACACTCAAGCCCCATAAAATTTCATTGAATCTCCTAGCCAGGCTTGTTGAACGCTCATTGTTTTTACACATCACCTTTCTTTCATTTTAGCCATCTTTGAAATATAATTTATATCGCGTTTAAAGGTATTCAAGTAGAGATTGGGTACTATCCTACGTTACCTTCAAATCATTTTTCATGGCATTCCCATTTTACTGTATAGCTTGGAGTTTTTTATACTTCTTCTAGGCCCATTCGTATTTGTTGGATGAGCCTAGTCGATTGGTCAACTAGGTTGACTAGTTGACTTAGTATTGCAATAGAGTATAATACAATGGAATCTTTCATTTTGTCTTGAAGTATACCTTCTATTTTTGTTACTATGAAACCATATAGATGGTAGATCTTGTCCCCTTTGTTTCAACGAATATTACCTATGACTATATTTCTTAAGGTTGTTGGCAAGGTTTTACTAGCTCTTAATGGAGACTTCACTGGTATGCCCTTCAAAGTACCCACGCCAAATATTTTAGTTGTTGATCTAACTTGATTTGAGAAGTATGGTACTCGTGATGAGATTAAGGCCACCATTACATTTAAGTCATCTCACATACCCCCAAGAGAAGGATTGATATATACAATCTCTAATAGGAATGAGACATATATACAATCTCTAATAGGAATGAGACTTGAGGTTTTGCATGTAATTCAAATTGAGTATTGTGAATTTTGTATTGTATGGAGAATTATAAGGCAAAATTGAAAGGAATTATTGGTTACATAGAGGAAAAAATCCATTGGAGACAATCGGTATGGTGCAAATTTGTCCTACATTCAATTCATTTATAGCCCACTCTTAGTATGCTTTAGTCATGATAATGAATGACTTATTCATCATTGTGGATCAAGCATATTTAATGCAAATGTTAGCATAGTACCAAGTAACAATTGTTTGAAGTGTCATTGTGTGTGTATGTGTGTATACATTTGGGTAATACATTTATGGGATTCCATACATTAACATATTTTGACTAGATGTTGTAATTTGGGAAGCTTTCATTTCTTTGGTCATACTTAAATGTACTATAACCTTTTCATTCTCTAAAATACTTCATTGTGTTTTGTCTTTGAGTGCATGTTATTTAGAGTTTGTCTTTTATCACTACTATAGCTAACTCGTAATATACCAATCGTTAGGTCATGAGAAAATTTTGAAATGAGATTGTAATATTGGAAGAAGTGAGGGAAATGGATAGAACATAACAACAAGAGATAAAAGTTGATCTTGTGGGTTTACAATAAGGCCAAGCATCTCATAGCATTTATGATTTCCATGGTATCGTTTTTATCAACTAAACCAACTCCATGTATTTTCTTTGCAACAATAACCCCTCGTCTACAACCTCAATACTATTCAATATTCTATTTCTTTTAAATTTTATAATTTTTATGATCTCTATTAAATTTCCACATAAATATTATGGATTAAATTACCCCACAATATATTACCTTTAAGTAGGAATTGCATTTTCATTGCTATTTATTTTGTATTTATATAAATGGTCATCCTTTCTTCTTTCACACTTGCACATACTCTTCTTTATTCGTTATGTGATTTGTGTATTATGTTATATCTTGATTATTATGATGAGTTTTGTAAAAAAAAAATTACTTCTTTCACACTTTTTTCCAGCGAAAGAAATTCGCTCAATTATATTAAAAAGGCATATAATTTTTTTACAATATCAAAGATTCTCCAAGAGAGTAATATCCCCAAAAACTTATACAACTTCAGAACTTTTCAGAAAAAGTATTTTCCAAAACTGTCCAAAAGAGATAGTCATCACAAGACTAATATTGGGGTCCAAAACTAAATGCTTTCAGTCCTTCTCTAAAGAGTTTTTTAAAACTTCAATGAAGGAGAAAATAGAAAAAAAAACTATTTCATAAAGATAGGGCTAGACTCTAAAAAACCAAAATACAAAAACAGAGAAATCACAATCCTCTCAAAAGACTGTGAAGACTAGAAGCTTGTCCTTTCATCTTAGTGGATTTTGAAAAGTCTTTCTGGACTCGTTGCTCTGTTTGACCATTTTTTAAGATGAAGAAAGCCTTCATTAACCCGCAAATCTTTCTTTGATAAGAAGTCAGCCTCCATGTTGAAAGTTCTATAGATATGTTGAAAAGCTAAATTGTGAAAACTTCCTGCCAGCTTTATAATTCTAGCTTTCCACCCCTCCAGAATACCCACCTGTAAACTGCCTTCTTTTTTCAGCTAGTCAATGACCACTTTTGAATCACCTAATAAGTGAAGATCAAGAAGTTTTAAAAACTCAGCAATCCAAAGTGTTTCCCAGGCCCCCATTAGCTCCGCTTTTGTATTGGTACCTTTGCCACAGTTTAGTTTCCATTTGTAGACAATCGCCTTTTGAACTTTTATCATTCTCCCTGCTCCACACATACTTCCATCTGAATTTGTAGCCCCATCAAACCATGCAAGTGTAGTATTTAGATCAACATCGATCATAATATCCTTTGGAATATTTTCTTTTGGATTAGTAGTCTTGCAGAGGGGATGAGCAAGGATCTTGTAAAGTATTATCTTCACCGACGAGTTGGTATCTTCAAATAGAGTTTTATTCCTCTCTTGCCAAATATACCATATCGCATAAGTTGCTAAATAAGAAGGGAACGATTTATCTTTTGTCCAGTTCTTCATACACTCCACAAGATTAACCCCCATCCAGCTCCTTTTTAAATTTAAATCATGTATAAGAGCATCCCATACAGCCATAGTAAATGGACAAGTAATAAAAATGTGATTTGAAGATTCATTATCCTCTTTACACAACGAGAAGTATCCAAGTCCTTTCCAGCCTCATTTCTGAAGAATGTCCCAGGTAAGAATTTTATCTTCCATAGACAACCAAGCAAAAAACTTTGACCTTTAGCTGAATTTTCCACTTCCATAACTTTTGTTTCCATGAATACACTTTAATTATTCCTTTCTCCGAGATGATACTAAAGTAGATATTCGTTTTCATGGGAAAACTAGAATGATCACCTCCTAACCACAAGAGTGACTCCTTTTTTTCATGGATTAATACACCCAATGCTGAGAGAGAACTTCTATACTCATTCCATTCTTGTGATAAGTCTCCCGTTAAGTTCATTTCACTATTGTTGAGCTAGGAAGAGAGTAAATCAAGTTCATCAAACTCCTTATAAACTCGTTCTAGAGAGGAAATATTTTGATCCTTTAGAGTCTCCAATAGAAAGTTCGAAAGGTAAGAACAGTCCCCCAAGCCCAAAATTTTTTCCTTACCCAAGTGTATAGAATGCCCATCTCCGGGAAGCCAACTCAAACCATGTAGAATCAAGAATAAAACTTTTAAAATTCCTAACCAAATTCGAGACGAACCAAACTTTTTAAAAGTCTTACTTCTAAGCCAATTAACGACCGAAGTCTGAGTAAGATATTTTTCTAGGATAACTCAGTGCCAGATGCCTTCCCCCATAAGAAATCTCCAACAAGTACTAGCTACTAGGGACTTACTTAAATAAAAAAATATTATGGATTCCCCATCCCCCAAAGGAAAGAGGGAGAGATAATATTTCCCAATTACAGAGATGCATCGCATGGGGGACACCATTTCTTTTCCAAAGGAAATTAAACATACGGTTTCTAAGGATTTTAAGAACCGATCTCGGGACAACCGCTAGTGACATCCAATAAATGGGTTGACTAGAAAGCACAGCTTTCAAGAATGTTAGACGCCCACCTAAAGAGAACCGCCTATAACACCAATTATTTATCTTCATCTCCACTTTTTTAATCAACCAGAACCAATCCTCCAAGCGTGAAGCTCTAGCTTTCAAATAAAATCCAAGATATTTAAAACCCTATTCTAACTCAAGAAAATCATAAGGAAAGAGGGCTCTGAAAAGTAACAGCTCTTGTTTTGTCAGCCCCGATTGATGGAACGTAGAATTTGATATATTTATCTAGAGCCCTGAAGTCAAACTAAAAAGTTTGAGAACTTTATCTATTTCCCACCATTCTTGTAACGTAGCACCTGTCATTATAATAACAGCATCCACAAAAAGAATATGAAGAATTTTAATAGACTTTGATACTTGAATACCTGTCAATAGACCTTCTCTTTGTTTTTCTTTGAGTAATAAACTCAGACTTTCCATCACCGGGATAAACAAGAGCGGCGAAAGGGGGCATCCTTGCCTCAAGCCCCAAGAAATTTTGAAAAAGTTTGTTGCTTCACCATTAATCAAAACATCATAAGAAGAAGAAACCACACAACTCATTATCCAGTTAGTCATTTTAACATCCAGTCCAATTTGTAAGAGAAGAATGCACAAGAGATCCCAGTTTACACAATCATAAGCTTTTTGAAGATCCATCTTTAAGAGCAAAGACTTTGACTTTTTTTGGTTAATGCTATGGATACATTCATGAACTATGCCAATCGCATCTTGTATTTGTCTTCCCTGAAGAAAACCTAGTTGTTCTTCCGATAGAAATCTGGAAAGAAAAGGTTTAATGTGATTCGATGTAATCTTATAACTAATATTACACAAGGAGATTGGTCGAAAATCGCCAAAAAGACAAGGCTTGTTTACATTTGGGATTAAAGTAACGAAAGTAGAATTTAAAGTGCCTGGAATAAAACCCAAAATTCTAGACTCTTCAACCATATCCAGAAGATCATCTCCCACCAGATCAAAGAAGTGTTTGAAAAATTCCACAATCCAGCCATCAGGGCTAGGGATCTTGTCTACTTTTAAACTAGAAATAATAATTTTGAGCTCGTCTTTATCCACAAGTTTATAGAAAAACTCTAAATCTGAACCAGAAATCATATTCAAAAAAAGGGTAGCCAACTTTATTTGATCATGTTGACTAATATCCATCTGCTTGTTATAAAACTCTTTAAAATAATTAGTAGTTGCTTGTTTAATATTTTCCTGGCCCCTGTGGACAGTACCCTCCTCATCCTGAAGTTCCCAGATGAACTTATTATTTCTCCTATAGCTTGCAAAGTTATGAAAGAATTTAGTATTTAGGTCCCCGCTCTGTATCTAGATGGAACGACTGCGTTGATGCCACTATTCCTCAATGTCCTATAAAATAATATTTATTTCCTTTTCTAAATATTTTAACGGGATATCTTTTAAATCCTGACAAATACCCTCTGACAAATTATGAAATCTATAAGAGATTTCTTGTTCCAGACTAGAATGCCTAACAATTTTGAGACTGTTATAAATCTTGAGCCAGCTTTTTGTATTCTTCTTTAAGTCTTTTAACTTCCAAACCATCCTCTTCTGCTTACAGGATTCCTGAAGATACAAGGGATCATTCCAAAGTTTGTGAACTAAGGTAATAAAATCTCTTTCTGACCACCAAACTGGATTAAACTTGAAAGGAATTTCTTTATACACAAGTGGTACCTCCAATTGAACAAGGATAGGCGCATGATCAGATATAAAAGGGAACTCAACCCAAGATCTAAAAATACCACTAGATAACACTAAATCTTTGTAAAGAAGAAAACGGTCCAATCTCTTTGCAATGAAGGCTTCACCCACTCTGCCATTCCTCCACGTAGGAACTAGCTTCCCAGGTTGGATATCAATAAGATTATTAATATTGAAACAATTTGTGAAGAAAGTATGCAATGTACCAAGATTTGCACGGCTTCCCCAGCTTTCTCCAGCATTCAGAGTCAAATTCAGATCTCCGACTAAAACGATATTTTTTAAAGAGAGCAGGCCTGAGTTCTCTACTTTTACCCAAAAATACTTACACTCGGAGCATGGCCTGTAAGTATTAAGAAAGTTGTAAAATATTTTAGAAGACAGACAATAACCTGTCAGTAGAATACCACCATAAGTTAGATAAGGTACCAAATTAAATAAATAAGGATCCCAAGAAGTAAGTAATTCTCCGGAGGTTCCAGCTGAATTGACCGCACAGACCACTTCAGTCTCAACAGTTGAAAGAAGCATCTCACCTTATCAGCATTAACTAAAGTCTCCTAAAGAAAAACAATATTTGGACGAGTTTTATCCAAAACATTACGAACTGAGGCCAATTTTAGGATGCCTCCCATCCCTCTCAGATTTAGTGAGAGAACTAACATCACTTGGTTCTTGCCAAGGCCTTCAATGCTCTAAGTGCCTTACCATCAGTAGGAAGAGTAGGAGCCGGAACAAATTTTAGTTTAGAAATGGACTTTTTCCTGGCACTATGGGTTTTAAGAGGGGAGAGCTCAATTCCCAGCCCCCGTGACCAGGAAAATTCCTTCCCCCCTTCAGTAACTGGTACACTGGAAGTACTAGCTTGTCCACATTCAACACTCAGGTCAATGGGTTTTTTCCCAAGGAAAGTAGGTAAAGGGACCGAAGCTTCACTTCTATGTAGGAAGGGGATAAACGAATCTAGAATAGCATAAATTGTAAAATCATCCTCCTCAAGTTCCCTATATCCAGGTGGTGAGAGATGAGAGGCTTGAAAAGGTTGGGTAAGTTCCTGACTATAACAACAGTGATAGGATCTTCTTCGGCAAGAAAAACGATGGGTGGAGACTCCTTTTCCAAAGGAGAAGAAAACAAAAGGTTGGAAGGAGATGAAGTGACTAATCTCCCAGACTGAGAATAAATTTGTGGATCTTCTGAAACCTCTACCGAAGGAGCACTCGGCTTAGTGATAGATTTTTTTAGCCAATTAGAGGAACTTAAAGAGTGACACTCCAAAAGAGGCAGAGAATTGAAAAAAGCAGGGCAGAACAGCTGCAACTTACCAAGAGTAGAGTCGATCATCTCCAAAAAACATTTACAAATTCTCATAGCTCCACCTCCTTCCACTCCATAGAATCCTATGCCCAAAGAAGGGTCTAGAGGATAAGAGGGACTATCTTGTTCTTCAAAAAACTCATCTTCTTCCTTTAAACCTTTGCAGTCTCTTCGTAGATGGGACGTGCTTCTACAAAAACTGCACCTAAAGGGTAGTCCGAGGTAATCTAACTTGTGTTTATGATAGCATCCACACCATTCCACCTCCAAAATCTTCAGCAAGCCCTGGTGTACATCCATTTCCACCATAACTTTTGCTACTTTTCTTTGTGTCGATTCCAAATTCTGCAAATCCACCATAATAAAGCTACCTAGACTGTTCCTGATAACTGTCAACGTGCCTTCATTCCATATATACAGAGGTAGGCCTGGGAGCATTACCCATATGTGTCTTACCGAGAAATACTCAGTTTCCGGACTGAAATCCAGTCGCCACCTTTTGAGTAGAAAAATGCTCTTACCATTTAACCATTTCCTACTTAACAAAATCTCTGCATCCTCAGGTGATGCACAAATGATGTCAACCCATCCTTTTGTTAGAAAAATAATCTCCAGGAGGTACCCTATAACTGGTACTCAAATCCGTTCTAACCAAACCATAAAATTTCCACATAAATATTTATGTATACCATTCTTCCAACGAGACCACAGACCACCATTCTGCACAAATCTTCTAGGCCTACATCATCTCCCAAAACTAACCTTTTCACTTGATTCTTCACCGACCACTATTTACGAGTTAATTGATGCTTAGGAGAATTTGAACGAATGCGAGAACTGCCAATCTAAACAAGAGACCCAGAGGTCGTCTTATCCTTTCGAGATTTTATACTGCAAGAAGGCTCTGTAAGAGGAGGTAGGAAGGAGTGTAGGGAAGGTTCAGGGAATGGAGAAGAGATTTCAGAAGACTGGTTAACCGTCACCTGGTTTCCAAAATAAGAAGACGCAATAGACAAAAGATTCGTAAAACCAGTCAACAGTATGTGAGAAGGGTTAGTGGGGAAATCCTTACAAAACTCCTCCAAGGGTTCATTTAAGAGAGCATTTAAATCGATAGAGATGGACGATCTGTTGCGACACCAAGATAGGGTTTAGGGTTTATGTTGCTCGCCCCATTGGGGCGCATGCCTCTAAAGAAGGGAGGGACGAGAGGCCCCACGTACAGCTAGGCAATGGTGAATGGAAGCATGGGGGAAGGCTCCAAGCGGCCCACCTTCAAACCTCCTCCCGATCTACGATCTAAGTTATTGGTCGAAGGAACCTTCAAAGACAAGGATATGGACATTGATTCAGGGAAAGAGATAGCACCCTCAAGTGTGTCAAGGCCATGGTTACCAGGCAAGTGTATGCCATAAGCACCACATGCCCCGAAATACATTGTAAGTTCTCCCTGCATCGAGGAGAAGAAGAAATATATGAGAGATTATGCCTTAGTAGGTGAATTTTTAGGTCTCTGGCCCTCGGAACAGGACCTGGTCAAATGGATACAGCACCGGTGGAAGACCAAAGGACATTATGAACTACAACTGGGCTCCAAGGGTTTCTTCACCATCATCTTGCACAACCTCGAGGACCGAAACCACATTTTTTATGGAGGGCTGTATTTTTTCAACTTAGCGGGACTCTTCTTGAGGTTTTGGACAAAGAAATTTAGCCCTGAGATGGAAGACTTCGCACATGCACTAGTGTGGATCAGAATATATTCCCTACCTCAGGAATTCTGGCTGGAGGAGGTTCTTGCAGGCATAGGTAACACCATTAGCGTCTATGTCAAATATTCGGAGGCCACTAAACAAAGACGATACATCTCATATGCGCACATCTGTGTATACCTGAATATAGCCAAGCCACTCTCGGGATCCATAGTCCTAGAATACCATGATGAGGACTGGTTGAAAACCATTGACTATGTGCATATTCCATTCAGATGTAGGAAATTCCATGAGCATGGGCATCTCTTCAGAGACTGCCCCCTCAATGCCACAAACAAAGAGGGGAATTCATATGCCAGCAAAGAAAAGGATGGCTTCGCTCACGCGCCTGGAAAGAATAGACAAGGAGGAAGAAAGCAGGAAACCTAGGCAAGTAAAGATGTGTCCACCAACAACAAATATGTGGTCTTACAAGATCAACCGGAGAACCCCTCAGACCCCAAAGAGATGTAGACTAAGAAAATACCCCAGCAAATAGGCAAAGGGAAAGAGGGATCAATGTCAGAGACAAATCCAAACATTTCATCAATAGACCCCACAACTCGAATAGAGGATCACCTAGAAACAACAGATTGGGATGCCGAGATGGACCTCGGTGAGAAAGAACTAGCAGGTGTGGACCTGGAGCACCTGGACCATGCATACTGACACCCGAAACTGTACACCATACCTCCAAATCAACTAAAAAAAGTGCACAAGGTCTTCCTTAACTCCTCAACCGGATCCACAACCATATCCAGCAAGGGTTTGGGAATACAAGTGAACCAACCAAAGGATTAGAGAAAACCCCAGAAAGATGAAAAGAGAAGAGGAAGGAAGTCGGCGAACAAGCTCATCCAAGAGATAGGTCACTTCATGGTGAACTCTGGGTAGATCCACCTCATCTCAGACAACTTTCCCCCTCTCCCCTCCCCCTCCTCCTCATGAAGATCCTCTCCTGGAATATAAGATGTCTCAATGGGAGTAGCAAGCAAAAACTGCTACGAGATTTCATCTTAGCAGAGAAACCGGACATAATATTGCTCCAAGAAACAAAATGCGCTACTGAAGACATAGATAAGCTTCTCCCCTACTGTTGGAAGCAAGGGAAAGTGGTATCCACAGTGGCCACAGGCACAGTTGGAGGCCTAGTTGTACTCTGGAACCCCAACACAACCATTATGGAAACCTTCATCGTGACCAAATGGTTCGTCACAATTGCCTATAGGCTCATTGACTCCAATAAACCTGGCCACCTCTCCAATGTCTACAGACTGGCTAGTACCAGGGCAAAGCAATCCTTCCTCAGAAATCTAGAGTACTTGTTTACCTTAACCAAGGACAGCAGATGGATTGTAGGGGGAGATTTCAACCTGATACGCAACCTGGATGAAAAAAAAGGAGGAACTTGGCGCTTGGAACAGGAATCCAGCGATTTTCAAAATATTATAGATAACATCAACCTCATTGACCTAGAAACCCCCAATGGCACCTTCACCTGGACAAACAAAAGAACTGGAACACATCAAATAGCTTGCAGATTGGATCGGTTCCTAATATCAGACTCCCTATTGTTGGAAGGAACAACTCTTAAGGCAACCATTTTGGATTTTCATGGGTTGGATCACTGGCCCATTCAGCTAAGGCTGGATGTGCCAGCCACCCCAGGTCAGAAACCCTTTAGGTTTGAATAGTTCTAGCTCAGCCACCTGAATTTTCAGGAAAAAATTCATGGGTGGTGGAGGGAGGAAGAGATACCTTATGGCTCCAAGATGTACTTATTCCAGCAAAGGCTCAAGAATCTTAAGCAACAGCTCAGACTCTAGAATAGGAAAACCTTTGGCAATATTTTTGCCTCCCAAAAGCACCTGAAGATCAAATGAGCATTGTACAAAGACAAATCCAGGAGTAGGGACTCACTGAAGACCTTAAAACCCAAGAAGCAACTTTAAGCCAACAGCTGGAAGCAAGAAATCCCAAGAAGAGATTCTGTGGAAACAAAAATCTCGCATCCAGTGGCTCAAGGAGGGTGACCGAAACACCAAATTTTTTCACAGGTCCACCCTTCAGCGACGACACACCAATCGAATCATGCAACTAACCTCTAGCAATGGCCAATTCATCCATTCTCATGAGGATCTGGAGAAGGAACTAGTCGCTTACTACAAAGACCTCCTGGCGGAACCCATATAGAACAGATCTCAAGCCATTTCCAAGATTACGCAGCACATACCCACCCTAATCACTCAGGAACAGAATGCAGCTCTTCTCAGGCCCATCGCTCTTGAGGAAGTAGATAAATCACTCCAGGACACCCCTAGCAATTTCCTCTAGCAAGGCCTTAAAACAGGGAAAAAACGGCCATTGATCAGCTGGGATAAACTTTGCAAACCCAAATCTCAAGGGGGCCTTGGGTTAAGGGATCCCCCAGTGATGAAAAAAATCCTAAGTGCTAAGATCTGGTGGAGATGGCTCAAAACACCTCAAGATCTGTGGGCCAAGCTATGGAAAAGGAAATATGCACCCAACATGGTGGAGAGGAACCTGATTAGATGGAATGGGGACAACCCTAGATCCCTAATCTAGATGGCAGCCAGGAAGAATCAACATCTTGTCACAAGTCACGCCTTTTGGGAAATTAGAAATGGGAAAACAGCTTTGTTCTGGAAAGATTCGTGGCAGCAATGGCCAATTCTGGAGTATGAAGACTGGGCTGACACCTTCAGCATCACAGCCACATAGGCGGGCCTGACAAAAGTGGCAGACTACTAGCAGGATGATCGAACAGAGCCCACCTGGAGAGGCTGGATTTCAAACAAGGAACACCTAAATTTAGAGGCACACGTGGACCTTCGGCCCTGGCACAATGAAATCAATAAAAGAAAAATCCCCATTCTGGCAGGGGAGGACATCCTACGATGGGGATACTTGCCAAGGGGCACCTTCAACATAAAATAATCCTATTCCATTAAAACTCATTCAGATATGTTACCCCTACAGAAGGAGTGGAACAAAATCTACGCCCTGAAGCACTAGCCAAAAATCAGTCTTTTCCTCTAGCTTGTAACTCACTCGAGCATCCTCACATGGGATAACCTCTCGAAAAGAGGTTTTGTTGGTCCATCCATCTGTATGCTTTTTGGAGAAGAAGCCGAGACTATGAACCATCTCCTCAAAACCTGCCACTACACCAGTCAAGTTTGGGATCAAGGTGCGTTGATCATGCGCACCTCAGACCACAAGCGAGATAGTATCATCGACACCATAGCAGAATGGAGAGACAACGCTTTTCAATCACCCCTTCTCAATCGTATCTGGCAACTTCTCCCGAGCTTTATACTTTGGAAAATCTGGAAGGAAAGGAACAGAAGAATCTTCAAGAATGATTCGCTCCCTTGGAAACACTATTGGAAGCAAAGATGCCTCAACATACTGGAAACCATTAGGCTACAGCATTGGCATGCAACGGATCTGAATGGCCCTCCTTCTGAGAAAAGTATTCTTCAGCACTGGAAAGTCAATCTAGTTCAAAATTCGTCCCCCCCTCACCTCTCAACCTCTTCAAAGAATCCCCACATATTGGACCCCCCCCCACGGAAGGCTTCATCAAACTCAACTTCGATGGAGCCTCAAAGGGTAACCCCGGGGCAATGGGTTTTGGAGTGGTCTTCTGTAGGCAGCCTGGGCCACACTATGAACAATGTTGTTGAGTTATGGGGGCTCACCCGAAACCTGCAATTAGCAATTGAGCACAACTTCACCAAGTTGATTGTTGAAGGGGATTTGCTAGTCATTACCAATCTTTTCGAGAAAATCTTGAATGGAGTTGACCCGGAGTGAATCTCACCTTGTTGGAGACTCTCCTATGGACTAAGAAAAATTGTGAATCTCCTACAACCCAATCAGGCCTTCATCCCCTCACACATCAGGAGAAAGGCAAATCAGGTTGCAGATGAACTGGAAAATCTGGGAGTGAATTGGGAAGGACCGGAACTCCTATGCCAAACTTCCCTCAATCCAACGCATCGCATACTCCAACAATGCGTTGAAAAAGCCACAGTATTGAATAGACCCCCGGATGGGGTGATAGTGCGGGACACATGGCACTTGGAGGAGGCATAAAGAGACCAGCATGGCGATTTCCATGTGACTGAAGCGTGGCATGCACCACCACCACCCCCATGCATTTAACTCCCCCATACGACGTCCCAGGCACCATTAAGCCTGGTGCACCTGACCTCCTCAAGATGTCCCCTCCATGGCTCTACTCATTGAATGCACCTTTACTCTGCGCATGCGGCATCGCCTTCTTCTTCATAATCTGTGAAGCCATGCCTCATTCCAGCCTCCCTCCTTCGCTGCGCTCTCCTGCAACCAGATTTTTCTCCAGCTCCTCCTCAACCATTGGGGATCTTTTCCTGTGTTCACCTTCTCCCCCTGGACTGTCAGAATATCGAGGCAGAGAGGCAAGCCAAGGAGAGGCTCGCCTTGGCAACCACAATGGCCTCATTTGGTCCTTGCTCGGGTGCCTGCAACCTCCCCGGACTCCTCCCCTGGGTCATCCCTCTCGCACTCCTCGCATTCCTCGCAGTCTGAACAAGCACCACTCGCCACCTCCTCCCCTCCCCCTTCCCAGCTTGAGAGGTTGGCACACTCTGATAGCTCGCTCAGTTTTCCCTCAGAACCCATCCTTGACAGAGCCTCCTCATCTTGGGCGCCTCCTGCAGTACCACCAAATTCACCAACCAGCACACCGTCTCCACTAGAGGCCTCCTTCACTTGCCCACCCTTGGAATCACCACCTCTTCTACAGGAACCCCAGCCTGGGCCACACTCCTTTTCAGATTCATTCCCCGACTCACAATTGCAGTATATCTTGGCCATTCTCTACGGGTTGGTATTCGAGCTTCGACAAGGCCTGGATGACCTTCAATTTCAGCTAGAGCTACTGGATGGGAGGACCTCTGCGCTCCTCCAAATCCTCCCCACCTTCTAGGGGGCCTTCCACTTCACACTAGAAGCAGTGAGGGCAGCAAAGCACATGCATACAAGAGACTCAAGTGAAAGGGGGCTCCCACAAGAGGTGGAGACTCTGGGCAGGCCATGCACGTGGCCATGGATGAGGAATACATGCCCACCGAAGGAGAAACTCCTGGGGCGTACGTTGCAGTAGAACTAAGCTTGCATGCGCCCAGGGAAGTGGGAGGCACATGGCCCAACAACAGACTGGAAATGGGTGACTCGGATGCTGACACGCATGAGCAAATGGAATGGAGAGGGACAGTTGTCGAAGAGGATCCATGGGACCTTGCAATGCACACCACCTCTCCTCCTGGCTGGCCAGTTTACAAGCCAAGTGTATGACCAGCACATGGGTCTTATGTGGCTCATGAAAGCCAATATTAGTGTTTTACTTATGACTTTAGTTTACTTCTTCGCTCTATTTTTCAGTTTTTGTAAGACTGGTAGTCATTTTGATCCCAACACCGACTGGCTGAACTGGTTTCCCCGTAGGGCAGTTCAGTTATTACAGTACAACACTATTGCACACTTTGTAACTCTGGTTTTTTGAAGGCTCCTTATATATAAATTCTTACTTATAAATAAATAAAAATAAAAATAAAGAGCATTTAAATCCTTATTAAACGCTTCCAACCGTCGACTATCCATCTAACCACCACTTGGAGAGCACTAGCCCCCACAAAGAGATCAAGGGTCAAGAAACATTCAAACTAAGGGATAGATCAACCAGAGATAAAACTCACCTGACAAGAACACAAGAAGAAGTCCACTTGTTCCACACTAAAACTCGGATCGAGGCAAAAGGACGAGGGTGCATTAACTACTCCATCCTTGAAGTTTAGTTTCCCATAAAGGAAAAAAATAGCAGGGGATAGATAAAAGACTTAACCCATAAACAAAATCGCTAAAAGAACAGTAGGATCAAAAAATTTAAGAGGCTAGGGTTTATACTAACCAGCCCAGTAAAACTAAGAGGGAAATCCAAGGAACCCATGCATGGAAGGTGAGGAATCCATCCAGCGAGGTTTAGGATTTAAAAAACCTTGGTTCTCATTTCCCTCCATTTCCAGTAATAGGCTTCTTCTCCAACAAAACCCTCTCAAAATGATATAATCAAAGGTATGCGGGCTTGGCCCAGTTAAGCTTTGTTTTGCGACTAGACCACATCCTTGCTCGGGTTTGAGCACAAGACCTGACCTTCGCTGCAAGAACGACTTTACCATCCAGCCGCCTCCGCATACCTTTACTTCTTTCACACTTACACATACTCTTCTTTATTCAATATGTGATTTGTGTATTAGGTTATATCTTGATTATTATGATGAGTTTTGTAAAAAAAAAATTATATATATATATA
>ML777475.1:561503-589787 GCA_009831015.1 Picea engelmannii
TTTTATATATATATATATATATATATATATATATATATATATATATATATATATATGGGGGTTTTTTAACTTTTTTAAAGTTTTTTCACTATAAATTTGTTCTTTTACCTTCTTTTCTTTTAATTTTTTCTCAGTTTAGCTTAGTTTTATTTTATTTTATTAACTTTTTGGATTTTTTTCCTATTTAGCTTTTTAAAATTTTCTTTAATATTTTTTAATTATATAAATTTGTTTTTTAATTTTTTTTTCATTTTAATTTTTTTATTTTCTTAGATTTTTTAGTTTTTAATTTATCAAAAGAAATATAATTTTTTTTTTTTGCTAAATATTTAAAAATAGCTTTATTTAACTATAATGATTTTCTATGTATTGAAGTAAAGGTAAGAAATGTGTTAAAAATGATATTTTCCACTATATTTAAAAAAGTATGGAACCATAAATTAATTAAGGAGACAAAAAATAGTATTTTCAAATAAGTAAATGGTTAAAAAAAAATTAATATTGAAAGAAGCATGGAAAAATGACTAAAAACACTATTGAAGAAAAAAATTTGAAAATAAATGAAAAAACAAGCATTTAAAAAAAAGGTGGAAACATTATGGATCAGAAAATTTAAAATATCCAAAAAGCACCTAAAAAGGGAGGGGGTGCTACCAGTAGCACCATTTTTAAAAACGGGGTAAAAAGTTGGTAATTGTTATCGCGCAATTTGTACTTATCCCAAAGGGAAAGGCTAAAGGAGGGAAAATTGGCGTAATTAGAGGTTGTCAGGTGTCATTGTCACCTTAATAAGACACCTCTTTCTATTTAGGGATGATAGCCTAGGGGAGACGTCTCGGTGACCTGGGGGTTTGAAAAGGCAAAAGTTGAAATAAAAAGATATCCCCTCTCACAAGTCACATTGATCAGAAAGCCCCAAAGTTTTCACAAATGAAGCAATGATATGCTTGTGTACCTACCCATAACAAAGCAACAAGAAAACATTATTTTGCAAGTACAATTGATGTCAGTGCTTCATAAAACCTTGGACTTGTCAATGAAAGCAATAAGTTGATTTGAGATGAAGCAAACAAAAATCTATAACAACAATGTATACAAGATGATAGCTTCACAATAAATGCCTTAAATAAGCTTCAAAATGACCTAAAATGATAATCTAACAATAGCAATATATTAGCACTTGTCAGAAGCTAACAAGGCAATGTAAAAATCAACTTTTGCAATTTCATTTAACAATTTTTACTGTTGTAATAATTGGATCTAGCTTACTTTTGTAACAACATCAAGAATGTTAGTAGATGTTAGCAAATAGCTTGAGGTATAATATTTAAGGGTTGTTCCCATCAATCAATCATGTATGAGGTCTAGATCAGTGTATTTAAGGCTAATGGAGTCACTTTTTGCAGTGCCAATCTTGAAGGTATCAAAGGATAATGTGTGATCTAAGGACAAGAGGGATGATGGTGGAGGTGTTGGTAACCCAAGGCCTCAACCAACAAACCCTAGAAGGAAAACGACTACTAGGAAGTAGGTAACCCTAGACCGTAGCGATTTCCTTATTCTTTAACTCAAGCTTGAAGTAAATAAAGGCTTGATGAAGCAAATGATGCTAGAGTACTACAATGGTAGGGCTCTAGCACATGCTTCAAAATATAGGTTTTCTAGCAAAATCTAGTACTAAGTGAAAAGTTATTAAGGCAATGACAATAACATGTACTTGATATCTAAGGGTTTTAAGCTACCAATTTCATAATCTTAGCAAGATGCAAAGTAAATGTACAATAACCATTCAAAGTAAAGAAGAATTGTAGAAATTCACTTACATTCACCAAGAATAATCGAGCCAATAGCCTAGTTGAAGACTTTCCACCAAGAAAATGTCAAAAAATACCAAAATTAGCCTCCTCCAAGAGCTATGCACTGTTAGCGTCAGAAGTCACTCCTGGATTGCTTGCAGGAGCAAAGCCCGACGCCCATCAGTTTATGTCACGGTTTGTTTATGAAAAGGGTGATCGAATGGAAGTTAACTCAAAACAATATTATTCCAACTCTTAAACCAGGCCAGGCATGCATGGGCAGGTGAGGTCTTAGATAAACTCCAAACAGTAAGTTGTAATAAGGGTGAGTAGGGGGAAGACTTGTATAAGAGGAGTCCAAGGGTTCGTTATAAACATTAGGCTTCTAACAGACTGTAGGAGAAGGCATCTAAACACAAGATCTTCTTACATTCAAATGAAAAACACCGGAGAATACAACGATGCAACAATAAATCCTTTATCATAACATGATTGCAATAATTCGCACGAATCAGTCGTTCATGAACTCTCTCAGCATAAGATGAAAATCAGATGGAGTAAGAAAGATTGTCTGTCATAAAACAAGAAATCTCACATACAGATGCATAACCAGAGAACTAGAGTGTTGCAAAAAATTTACAGTCAGGAGCTTTGCTCTACCATCGATACCCTGAAAAATTTCAAAACTAAGTATATATATCCCTAAACATTTGCCCAATAGAGGCCTACTGGACTTTCGGGACGAGGAGTCTCTTCAATCAAATCTGACCTTCACTCCTCTGTCAAATGCCTCCTTAATTCTTCATGGCTCGCGCCAGGAGGTAACTGAGCCCTTAAATGCTGAATTAGCGTGCACAGGCTTCCCTGGTGAGTCGAGGACTCGGCGTGGCTTCCATGGAAAGAGCCGGTACAAAGGACCATCTCGGGTAAGCTTTTCAGCCGGGACATCCATACTTTGCAATTAATGAGTGAGGCGAGGTTTCAACCACCCTTTCTCTTCTTCATTCATTCCCAGCAGGTACCGGGATATAGATCACGTTGAACCGGCATCTGGAGAACACAATTCCCCCCTTCTGAAACTCAATTCGGTGCTTTTGGCCTCCCTTTTGTACAGCCCTTTCTACTTTCTCGAGTGACCACAGGCCGTGACCCTACACCTACCTTCAAAGGTGCTTTCGGTGTTTCGGGGTTCGTGGATAGGAAGGAGCAGGTCTTCTCTCTTCAAAATCGCGATGGGAGAAATGCCAGGAAGACCTAGCGGTCACCACACGTCCCATCCTGCAGATCCGATGGTTCTGAATTGATTCGGTAATACTATGGGCCCGGGTCCGAGACGTCTTTGATGCTTCATGCTTCGCAGATGTGAGAGAGTTGTTCCTTATGCTTCGAAGTCGCGATGGGAAAAAAGGTAGAGAACCTAATCGCGCACCATGCGTTCCTCCGAGGTGGATAGCTAAGGTCGCTCTAGGCGCTTTGGGACCCGTCTTACAGAATGATAAATGCTAGCGCCCATCTTCCAGGCCTTCTCCTTATGACTAGGTGCCAAAACCAAAGGCCCGATTCTGGGCGCTTTCGTCACTTCGAGATTCAAGGTTTTGAGAGGTGAAATGACGAGGAGCGCTTACCCCTCGAATTCTCGAATGTCGACATGGCACGGATGTGCGTCACGTGTCCTTAAGATAAACGGCTGAGGTAGCATCCGCTATTTAAAAGGGGGCCCACCTCATCCACAGGCTCGCTTGACGTGACCTTGCCCTGGGACAGTGGGCTCGGCCCCAAAGGTGCTTCCGGCATTTCGTCAATCGATAATTTCAACTGCAATAAGCGAGAGGCTCCTTGTCTCCCGAAACATCGATCCCTGATATGTCGACTGGCTACCACCTATCCCAATTGGATCAGACGACCCAGACTTGTCTTGAAATATGGGAGCTATATCATGCGCTAAATCTCGAACAACGTGACAGCCCCGAAAACTCGATGACCGTCGATCTACTTTGTAGGTGGATCTTGGTTGTTGTCAACAAAACTTTGCTCACTCGCTTGACTTGTAACTGGAAAAGGGATTCTCCCATGTCGCGCTTGGGTGCTTCCTGTGCAACCTGCAAACCTGGGTACTTTTGTGCCTTAAGAAAAAAATTGTTGCTAACATTAGGCTCCATGGGGGATAGAGACGTCCCTGTGATGCTCTAAGAACTCATTCTGCAGCTTCATTTACTAAGCCGAAAATATGCAAACAAAAAATGAACAAAGAACTAAAGGACAATATTTACAAACAAAGGAGCCATCTAGGCTCAAACAAAACATTTCTTCAGAAAATGCCCATTTACTGGGCTGTTGAAAACCTCTTCACCCTCTAGATCTTGCAACTTGTAAGTGTTGTTTGAAAATGCCTCAGAGATCTTGAAAGGCCCAAACTAGAGGGCATCAAACTTACTATGTTTTCCCCTATCCTGCCTGGGTGCATCCCATTTGAGCACTAGATCACCCAACTCAAAATCTTTCTTTCTGCTCTTCCTGTCAAAGGTTTGTTTGATCTTCTGTTGATGATGGTAGGCCCTGCCCATGACCTGTTCCCGGATCTATTGTACTTCCACCAACTGATGAATCCTTCTGACCATATGGTCAGGCTCTCCTTCTAGGTCCTGGAGAAATTTTTCCACAGATAAAGAAATTTGAGTATGGAAAATAGTCTTTGTTCCGTAAACAAGTTGGAAAGGTGAGATGCCCAGGGACTTCTTTGTTGTCACCCGATCGGCCCATAGAGAAAATTTGAGCTTGGAATCCCAGGCCCTTTTATTATCTTCCAATATTTTTTTAATGAGCTTGATCAGACTTTTATTGGAAGACTCCGCCAGTCCATTTCCTTGAGGATAATAGGGAGTAGAGTGGATCAGCGAAATCTCAAACTGTTCACAAAACTTGACCAGAGGCTCAGACCTGAAAGAGGCAGCATTGTCGGTGACGATTTTGCTGGGACAGCCAAATCTGGCTATGATATCCTCCAGGAAACTGATAATTACTTTGTGAGAAGTACTCCTGGTAGGGGTAGCTTCTATCCACTTGGTGAAATAGTCTGTCGTAGTCAGGATCCATCTGCGTTGACCACTTGAGGGAGGATGAATTTATCCAATGAATTCCAACCCCCACTGTTGAAACGATGTTGAAGCTACTATAGGCTTTAATGGAAGCGATTTGAGTTGTTGTTTTCCTAAGAACTTTTGGCATTTGATGCAAGCTCTGATTTCTCTGCAGACATCAGCAAATAAAGTAGGCTAGTAATATCCAGCCTTGAGGATCTTATGAGCAGTGGTCTTCCAGAAATGATGCCCCCCGCAAAGGTCGTTATGGAAATCAAACATAACCTTATGGGCTTCTTTCGAGTCCAGGCATCTCAAAAATACCCCTAGAGGGTCTTTCCAGTACAAGGCTTGGTCAATGAGGCAGTATCTGACTGCCTTGAGCTTTAAAGCTCTCGCCTTGCTTTTTCCCATTCCATCAGGAGGCTTCAATTCTTGCAGAAAGTACAAGATATCCTTGTACCAGGTGCATGTTGTTAGTGATAAGTCACCCTGAGAATTCTTATTGGATGACTCATCCTGTGGATTTTCTGAACAGGTGTTGATGAAGCTAATCCCCAAGGCTTTACAATTGGATTTAGCCAGCAACTTGGCTAAACCATTCCCCTTTATCAACTTGGTGGGCTTAATCTCCAGATCAAACTCTAGGATCTTGGCAATCCACCTACCTCTTCTCCCATCTATGTCGGGTTGTACAAGGATGTCCTTCACAGAGGCTGAAGGAACGTATGCGATCACTTTTGAGTGCAGGACATAGACTCTGAAAGCTTTGAAAGATTTCACTAAGGCATAGGCCTATTTTTCCATGATTTCATACCTGATCTCTGCATCTCTTAATGCCTTGCTAAAGAAGGCAATGGGTTGTTCTTGTCCTTCCTCATTTTTCTGCAACAAGACCGCTACTACTGTATCAAAAAAAGCAAAAGAGAAAATTAGGAACTCTTTGGAATAGTCAGGATTGATCAGCACAGGTGCCTCAATCAATGCCCTTTTTATTTGGATAAAATATTCCCTGGGTTCAGCGGTCCATTTCACTTCATTTCCCTTCCTAAGCATGGTTTTGATGTGTTTCACCAACTCAACAAAATTTGAGACGAATCTCCTCAAGAAATTAATCTTCCCCAAAAAGGCCTGAACTTCCTTCTTGGATCTAGGAAGTGACAGGGTTTGAATTTCCTCTACCTTGCTAGGATCAATCCTCACTCCCTCTGTTGATACTATATGGCCTAATAAATTTCCCTCCTTCATAGCAAACAAATATTTCTTGGGGTTTAGGGATAGACCAAACCTCCGACACTTCAAGAAAACTTTCCTCAAGTGGCAGCGGTGCTCCTTGTCTGACCTAGAGAAGACCGTGATGTCATCTAGATAGATTACCACAAACTGGTCCTTCTCCTCGATGAAGGCTATGTCCATGGCTCGCTGAAATGTTGCTCCTGCATTCATCAATCCAAAAGGCATTTTGGCATACATAAATGTCCCCCAAGGAGTGGTGAAGGTTGTTTTTTCTCTATCCTAGGGCATGAATGATATCTGATTATAACCATAAAAACTGTCAATCATGGATATCCTAGATGCACCCGTTACCCTTTGCAATATGTGTTCCATGTTGGGCAGGGGATAATTGTCTTTCCTTGAGCTCCTGTTCAGGTTCCTGAAATCGACACAGAGTTTGATTTCTCCACTTTTCTTCCTTACTGGGACCAAATTGGCCACCCATTCGGAATATCTCAAGGGGACAATGATTTGGGCATCTAGCAATTTCTTCACTTCTTTCTCCATGACAGGTAGCAACATGGGATTTATCTATCTCAGCTTCTGCCTGAACGGTTTAACCTCTTATTTCAGTGGAATCTTATGCTCAATGACAGATGTGTCATAAGTCTTAAGGTCTTCGTATGTCCACGCAAACACATCAGCAAACTCTTTCAGAAACTCGGTATATTCAGCCCTCTGTTCACTGGTCAAACTGCTTGATAATTTGACAAACCTAGGCTCCTCCTGTGTGCCAATGTTGCATTCGGTTGTATCAGCATCTTCATTTGAAACCCTACCCTTTATTGCCACATCATTCCCATCGAACAGTCTTTCCAAAGGGACTAGTCCTCTCGGAATGTGATTGTTGGGCAGCTGAATAATCTGGTGATTAGAAATTTCATTTAAAAAAACCTCAGGGTGAGGGTCACCTTCCGGGTCAAGATCCTGATCAATGTGCAATGCAGAAAATTCATCAACAGATTGGAGAAATTTTTCGATCTCCAGATCATCTTCGAATACCTTCTAATGCTTGACATTGTCCGGTACAGAGGGCCTATATCTTATTTCAACATCATATTTGACCCTAGGCGACAGAGGAACTTTAAGCAAACTAGATGAGACAGCTAAGGAATCAGCTGAAGTATTTTCCCCCCTCGGGATGAAAGAAATGTTAAAGGCCAAGAAAAAATCATCAATCAGGTCCCATACTTCATTTCTGTAATTTTTGAGCCGGGGATTAATAACACGATAAGCATTTCTGACTTGCTGGATAATCAACTCAACATCTCCAAATACTTCTATCTCTTTAATTCCCATTTCCTTTGCAGCCCTCATACCCAGAACAAGAGCTTCATATTCTGCCACATTGTTGGTGGTTTCAAATTCCATCTTGTATGACAGAGATATGGTCTCTTGACAGGGCGATATGAAAATCACTCCAACCCCTACGCCTATTCTAGAGGAAGCTCCTTCAAATAACATCTTCCAAATAGAGGTGGTTGGAGGAGGTATATTCTGATTAAGAATGGGTTTCTTTCTGATCTGTAAAGGGACCTCGGGAGTTTCTGTGATCTGCAACAAACTAGACCCTAAATTGGTGTCAAGTGCAAAGATGGGGTGATTAGTGGGGTTTGCTTCATCACTGACAATATAGGCTAGCTGGGCTTCTCTGTACAACCTCCTGTGTTCCCCTCCAAAGACTGGAATGGTGGCATAGGTGAGATCCATCTGTAACGTTCCTCCAAGTCTTTTAATCCAAGACCTAGACAGCAGCATGCCAAACTTGGGGGGAACATCAGCTACCACAATGTCCATGACCACACTCTTCATGGGCAGCTGAAATAAAGAGACCACCAGATCTTTGTTGACTCCAATACATTGCACCCTCCTTGAATCAAAAGAGTACAAGTCTAGATAGGCCTTTGTCACTTCCAGTCCCAGTTCTTCCATGCTACCTTGGGCATAAGGTTATGGGAAGCTCCTGAATCCATGAGGAAATTATGCAACACTTTATCATGTATGTTCAGGGAGGTGTAGAATGGAGGGGATGAATCATCTCTGTTTTCTACCATGGGACCTAGGATGACAGCCGGTTTCTCATCTTGAAGGGTTACTGAGTCAGAGGGAGGCTGGGGGGACTCAGATTGTAGCAACTTGGAGAGGGACCTTTTGAAATCTTCATTTTTAACGAGTTCAGATAGGGGTACAGGAATTCTAATCTTATAAATCTCATGCTCAAAATTGAAGGAGGGGATAGGATTAGGAGCTTCCCTTACCTCAGTGACAGGCTCCTTGGCTGCTGGCGAAGCACTCTAAGTTTTCTTTTCTTTAGTAGTGGTTGTTGCAGATTTAGTAGGCCTATCTGCTATGAGGGGCTGGTCTTGGCTATCAAAGTCTCCTTCTTTCTTTCTTGACCTAAGATTGTATCTGTTAGAGGTGTGACCGGCCCTTTCTCCCTTACCTAACTCATGGATTTGGATGTTCATCAGGGATTTTTCATATGCAGACTGAGTCAGATGGGGAAAAGGAGGAGATTCTTCAACACAATGAATTTAGGGGTCGAACTCATCTATCTCCTCCCCTCCCTCATGAGTAACCATGTTATTTTGGATAGGGGTTTGAATCCTTTGATCTTCTCTGTCTTTTTCCCTTTGTTCCCTTGGGAAGGCCCGTGGTCCATTGTTATCAAGTCTCCTGAAACCTCTACCATCAGCATTTTGGGGATTTATGTACATGGGCTTCCCTTCTAACTCCCACCTTTCCATTCTAGTAGAAAGTGACTTTAGTATTCTAGCTGTCTCATCTGTCTGAAGGGGTAGGGGAGAGGAGATGGATGAGGAAGCTTCAAGCCTCTGCCCTGATATGTTTCTACCAGTAGTGTTCATGAGTCAGTCAACAACCAATATATTAGATTCTACCTCCACGGATGCATCTTGCATATGGGCCAGAGTAGTGGCTCTTCTTTCCCTCAACAGGAGGTAGAAATCGGGATCAAAGGCACTAACATAAGTGATATTTGCAGAAGCTTCGGAGGGTTTTATCTCAGCAGGGATTTTGTTGTACATTTTATCAAATCTCTTGGAGAAGTCAGAGACAGACTCTCCTTCCTTTCTCTTCAAAGACCCAAACTTTGTCATGTAATACATGAAGTCTTTTTTATCTCCCCATTGTCTCAAAAAGGCATTATATAAAGCTTCGATCCCATCAACAGATCCAGGAGGCAGGGCCTTAAACCATTTTCTAGCCTCGCCTTGGAGACTATGGACAAAAATCCTCATCCATACGTCTGCATGCATGATGACATTATCATCTGTGAAATAGTAAAAGGCTTCTAGGTGTTCTTCTGCAGTTATGTCCCCTTTGCCTGTAAACTTGGGCAGCTGCTTGAGATAACCATTTGCTGGGAGGGTGTTGAGAGGCTGCGGTAGCACGAGGGGAGCATACCTAGCGGCTATAATGGCCTCCATTCTGGTCATAGGGGGATTTTCTCCTACCATAGGGATATTGTGTGGAGGAGAACCCGGAGGAGAAGGAGCTCGAAAAGGGGATACTAGGGATGAGCTTCTAAGGGGAGTGGGAAACAATAGGGGATTTAGGGAGAAGGCTAGCGAGCTTAATTCGACTGAAGCTTTCATTCGCGCAGAATCGACAACGGTAACAAGAGGAGGAGCGATAAAGCTAGGAGTGGGGAAATCTTCTGTGGTCCTGAGTCTACGCCAAGGTACAGCTTCAAGAGAAATGGGAGTGACAAGGATTTCTCCCTCTAATCCCAGACCAGGGGGGGAAACCTCAACAGGAACACTCCCGAAATTCAGGAAACGAGAAACTTCAGAAAGCGGTCTGCTAGGAAACTGAGGAGGAGATAATGGAGTTCTTACAAGAGGAGATGATGGATTACCTGGTTCAGTGGCGATAGCTTCTCCTTCAGAGGCCTTTCCTTTTCCAAGGACCACCTCCCAATCAGTCTCGGGTGTAGCTAGAGGCAGTTGTGGATGGGACTGTGTGTGTCTGCCTCTGAAAGCCAAAATTGACACGGCAGGTTCGCCACAGTGGAGTCATCACAATGGAGTCACCAGGTGCACAATAGAAATCTTCAAGGGCTCTGATGCCTGATGCACCTTCAGAATCAGAGGCTCAATGTCGTTCAATCCCAGGGAAGATTTTCAACTTCGTTCCCGGCAACGACGCCAGAAATGTCAGTGTTAGAAGTCACTCCTGGATTTCTTGCAGGAGCAGAGCCCGACACCCATCAGTTTATGTCATGGTTTGTTTATGAAAAGGGTGATCGAATGGAAGTTAACTTAAAATAATATTATTCCAACTCTTAAACTAGGCCAGGCATGCATGGGCAGGTGAGGTCTTAGATAAACTCCAAACAGTAAGTTGTAATAAGGGTGAGTAGGGGGAAGACTTGTATAAGAGGAGTGAAAGGGTCTGTTATAAACATCAGGCTTCTAACAGACTATAGGAGAAGGCATCTAAACGCAAGATCTTCTTACATTCAAACGCAAACACTGGAGAATACAACGATGCAACAATAAATCCTTTATCATAACATGATTCCAATAATTCGCACGAATCAGTCGTTCACGAACTCTCTCAGCATAAGTTGAAAATCAGATGGAGTAAGAAAGATTGTCTGTCATAAAACAAGAAATCTTGCATACAAATGCATAACCAGAGAACTAGAGTGTTGTTAAAAATTTACAGTCGGGAGCTTTGCTCTACCATCGATACCCTGAAAAATCTCAAAACTAAGTATATATATCCCTAAACATTTGCCCAACAGAGGCCTACTGGACTTTCGGGACGAGGAGTCTCTTCAATCAAATCTGACCTGCACTCCTCTGTCATACGCCACCTTAATTCCGCATGGCTCGCGCCAGGAGGTAGTTGAGCCCTTAAATGTTGAATTAGCGTGCGCAGGCTTCCCTGGTGAGTCAAGGACTCGGCATGGCTTCCATGGAAAGAGCCAGTACAGAGGACCATCTCGGGTAAGCTTTTAAGCCAGGACATCCATACTTTGAAATTAATGAGTGAGGCGAGGTTTCAACCACCCTTTCTCTTCTTCATTCATTCCTAGTAGGTATCGGGATTTAGATCACGTTGAACCGGCATCTAGAGAACAAAGTGCTCCCCTTCTGAAACTTAATTCGATGCTTTTGGCCTCCCTTTTGTACAACCCTTTCTACTTTCTCGAGTGACCACGGGCCGTGACCCTATGCCTACCTTCAAAGGTGCTTTCGGCTTTTTTGGGTTCGTGGATAGGAAGGAGCAGGTCTTCTCTCCTTAGAATCGCGATGGGAGAAATGCCGGGAAGGCCTAGCGGTCACCATGCATCCCCCCCTGCTGATCTGATGGCTCTGAATTGATTCGGCAATACTGTGGGCCCGGGTTCCAGATGTCTTTGATGCTTCATGCTTCGGGGATGTGAGAGAGTTGTTCCTTATGCTTCGAAGTTGCGATGGGCGAAAAGGCGGAGAACCTAATCGCGCGCCACGCGTTCCTCTGGGGTGGACAGCTAAGGTCGCTCTGGGTGTTTTGGGACCCGTCTTACAGAATGATAAATGCTAGCGCCCATCCTCCAGGCCTGCTCCTTGTGACCAGGTGCCAAAACCAAAGGCCTGATTTTGGGCGCTTTCGGCACTTCGGGATTCGAGGTTTCGAGAGGTGAAATGACGAGGAGCGCTTACCGCGTGTCCTTAATATAAACGGCTGAGGTAGCATCCGCTATTTAAAAGGGGGCCCACCTCATCCACAGGCTCACTTGACGTGACCTGGCGTCGGGACCGTGGGCTCGGCCCCAAAGGTGCTTCCAACATTTCGTTGATCGGCGTTTTCAACTGCAATAAGCGGGAGGCTCCTTATCTCCCGAAACACCGATCCCCGATATGCCAACTGGCTGCCACCTGTCCCAATTGGATAGAACGACCCAGACTTTTCTTGAAATATGGGAGTTATATCATGCGCTAAATCTCGGACAACATGACAGCCCCGAAAACTCGATGGCCATCGATCTACTTTGTAGGTGGATCTTGGCTGCTGTCAACAAAAATTTGCTCGCTCGCTTGACTTGTAACTAGAAAAGGGATTCTCCTGTGCCGCGCTTGGGCGCCTCCTATGCAACCTGCAGACCTGGGTACTTTTGTGCCTTAAGACAAAAATTGTTGCTAACAGCACACCACTTAATTTCAGCCAATAAACCTTAAGGGAGTCGAATTTCAGACCTCACTTATGTGATTGAAAGAATGATGATAAAATACAAGGGAATAATCTCTTATTTATACAATCAAAATGACCTTTAATTACAAAATTAGGTCAAAAAGGTCAGCATGGCCAATTTACATGAGAAAATCCAATTTTACATAAATTTGTCAAATGAAACCCTAATCTAAGATTTTTAGGGTGACATCATGCCCCTCCTAGGGTGATGTTAGCCTCCTTGCTGGAACGTTAGCCCTCCAAGTGGAATGTTGGGGCTCAACACCCCTCTTGAACTACCACACGTGACAACCAATGTTGTCCTCAAGTTGGGTGCCTCAACTGGGTGACGTCAAGGCTCTGAATGATAACATCAAGGGCCTTCAAGGGCCAACATCATGGTGGGAGGGAAAGACCCCCATGGGTCCTGCTAGGATGTCTCTAGTGCAACATCCTCCTCACTCTCTGGTGCAAGCCTCTAGTATATGTTTTCCCCTGGATGGGGTCTCAACATCCATCTAGTG
The DNA here is from genome assembly GCA_009831015.1 of Picea engelmannii. NCBI lineage: Eukaryota > Viridiplantae > Streptophyta > Pinopsida > Pinales > Pinaceae > Picea > Picea engelmannii. Next base: position 574,359 of record ML777475.1, read on the forward strand.
GGATTTTATCCCTATGGAGGTCCGAGATAATCATCTCCCCATGTGTACATGTCCGTCGGACATGGTCCTGCGGCAACAAAAAGTATGCCCTCCATGGGATCATAAGTCACAGGGATCATAGCAATGTCAAACACATCTAATAATCAAGTTACCCAAACATGTGCATAAAACCCCCCTTTCCCAAACAAGTGCTCAAAGATGTTATGCTATTATACAAGCCAGGTTCTGAGTGGGTTTCAAAACGTCTTATTGGGCTAATTCTCCTTAGATTTGGTATGTTTTCAAGTGAAGACCAATCTAGGTCATGTAAGTGCATGAGATTGTATAGAGATGTTTGGGCAATGGGTGCAGTGATGGCAGGGAAATGTAGGGCTTACCTATGGGTTCCTCTGAAGAGGGTGAGTTGCACCTTGTCATGGATGAAAATGTTTCCAAGACCATTCAATGCCTTTTTACCTTTTTATCTTATTGCTTTTTCTTTCAAGATAATAGTTGGGGGACACTACCCTAACGTGGTGACCAGTGGTGACAGTGTTACCCACAAGCATTTCACAGAGATGAGAAGATTGGCTCGTGATGAGACCCCCTTTCTCTTGGATATGCTACCAATAGCCACTACCCTAGCGTGGTGACTAGACGAATGGTAATGTCATACCGCTACATGTCCATGGACCTAATAGGTTGGATCGTGATGAGACCCCCTATCCTCCAACTAGGTCTTGAGTTTATTTATTTTATGGGTCCCTCCTTTTTATTACTGAGAAGCCTTTTATTTCTTTCTCGGGGATCCCTGGGTGAAGCATCTGAATGTTTTTTTCTTTGGTTTTTATCTTTTTTCCAGCTACTCTTACCCTATGGGCCTTTAGCTCCTTCTTCCCAAAAGGCAAGGTACAACCCTTAACTAGCTTGGCAAACCCAATGCCTGAACCAATGCAGGGGATAGATGAGAGGGAAGATGATGAAAAGTGATAAGCATGGTGGGAATGGGCAATGGCCTTTCATGAATCCACCTAATGTAAACTCACTCTTAAGGGAACCAACTTGCTAGGGTGTTCTGTCACCTCCAGGTATGGACAAGTCAAAAGGCATAAATTCCAAGCACATGTCATGAAACAAAAGAGAATTAAATGCACTTATTCAAATGTTTTGAGAATGAGAGTGACACATACCATGATACTCAGACTCATTACCTCATGGAGCAAGACCCATTGTTGCTTCAGGACTAGGTCAATGGGATGGATGTTATTGTTGCTGACATGATGGAGGCGTTGAAAAAGAAGGATGGGCCCTCCAGGGCCAAGCTCAAGTCAATACAGCTCTCGGTACTCCATTTCTAAGACCTATGGACCTCGAGACATAATCTCCATAATTATCCCTAGCCTAAGGAATAACAATAGCTATGTTAATAATTATAGCATCAATATGAGTTGTAAACTACCTTTAATAATCCAATAATAATTCATTAAAACATATCTTAAATATGCTATTACAAATCCAATAAAATTATACACAATAAATTACTTATATATAAACCTTAATAATAATAGAATCATACATCTACATTATTAAAACTAACAATAAAAATAAAAATAAAATCATAATAATAAAATAAAACTACAAAACACAATGATGCTCTTATTACTCTTATACTTAAAATGTGAAAAATTAGAGAAATATAATACTCCAATTAGAAAATAAAAATTGTATCGTGCTCTTATTATTATCATACTTATACTGCAAAAATGAGAGAAACATAATAAGTCACTATAGGATAAACATTATGATTTGGTGGGATACTACACATAATCACTTATTCATATGATTTTATTTAATATTCCACCCATTTGCACTACTCATTTATGGAATAGAAAATTATAGTAATAAGAATGAAATCCAACTCTCCCCTAAATTATGGTCAAGGTTGTAACGTTTCCTAGTAGTCATATTCATATATAATTCTATTTAATATTCCATCCATGTGCACTACTTATTTGTGGAATAGAAAATTATAATAATAAGAATGAAATCCAACTCTCCCCTAAATTATAGTGAAGGTTGTAACGCTTCTTAATAGTCATATTCATATGATTTTATTTAATATTCCACCCATTTGCACTACTCATTTATGGAATAGAAAATTATAGTAATAAGAATGGAATCCAACTCTCCCCTAAATTATGGTCAAGGTTCTAACGCGCTTCTTAATAGTCATTTGGGTTAGAGTTAAAGTTTTTTCATTCCCTAAATTTGAATTATAGTTAATATTTTTGACTCATTAAAATCTTATTTAATGGCAATATGTAACTAGCTTCACATGAATATGATCTTGTGTGTTTTCCACTTAATAATGTGGTGATCAAATAAGCAATAACATGTTACAGCCTTAACTCCATCTTATAAACTTTGTTTTTAGATATCTTTAACTTAGTAGAAATATTTGAATGAAAGAATATAATAAAATGTATATGAATTTTATCATAAAATTTTGTCAAATAAATTACACATTTAAAACTTAAGACCAACTATTCAAGTTTCAAGACTCTGAATTGCCAACTTTAGAATATGGCTGGAAATCGCCTTGATAAAATCATAAATATGATTTTCCAATCCAAAAATTACTAAGAATGACATAAAATATAATATTGACACATTTTTAAGCATAGGAACATATGTTTATACATGTTAGAATTATTTTAGCCAACCACGTAGTGATTTGATTGGAAAATTAGGCTATTGCTACACATAGTAGCCATGTGTGGGCTATGTTGAACCCCATGGTTGAGAATGAGGGGTGGAAAGATGAATTTTATAAGTTTCTAAGTCAAACCTGATTGGTGGAGCTTATCTTACTTAGGATTTATGAGGCATCATATTCCAAAAAATTGTCTATCCAAAAATATGAATGTGAGTTATCACAACACCTTCCTATTACATCATTCACCACTATGAGGGAGAAGAATTGTAGAATGTAGAATGGGTGTGAAGAGAAAGTTTATCATGAAGTTTGTTTCGTCTCACTTGAAGACATATAAGTCTAGCATTTAGCAATCACAACACTACAATATGAGTCCATTTTTAACCTTAGTAATGGTTGTTTTATGAAATTTTAACATGTTTTCGATCATTTTAGCATATGAAATCAATTTGATTAGAATTGCATATAATTTTGATTAGAGTTGCATAAGGATTAGTAATTATTAATATATCTATTGAAAATATGCTCAAATATATAGGTAGTAATATAGATAATAACATGGGTCAAAATAGATAAGATATTATAGAAGTTACTAATAGAAAGCAAAGAAACCCTAACTTTAAATATAATTTTTAAAACCCTAGATTTAGTTTTGAGTGATATGGATGGCATCACTAGTGAGTGGAAGCCACCTTCGAAGGATGGAGCTTTAGTCTGTCATGCTATGGTAGTGGCCTCAATCAAGAATTTGAAGCCTCATACATCTTGATTTGTGAAAAAAATGGATGAAATACGTAAGGTTATGATTCCCCCAAGTTCTTCTACAAGGAAGAAGGCGTTATGATTCCCCCAAGTTCTTCTACAAGGAAGAAGGCGTTGGATCTTGTTGATTGTGGCTTGATTGGATAGTTCATTGGTATATTTCATTCCCCAAAGATTGCGGCATTTGGGCTGGAAAAAATTGGAATCCCCTTATCAAAGACTCCATGAATCAATTCTTTTGCTGAAGAGGGTTTTATACCTTCCTCTTTAAGTTTAAGGAAGACCATGATTTAATCTTTCGAAGTGCTCTGTATTTCTTGGGAAAAAAAGGGACGTATTTGAATAAATGGTCTACTAACCTCAGCCTTGAAAATGATGTTCCCTCTACATTTCTAGTGTGGGTTCGAATTCCACACCATCCTCTTCATTGTTGGAGCGGTGATGCCCTTCATTGCATTAGTAATTCCATTGGAAGATATATAGATTGAGATGAACTGAAGGAGAATCTATTTTCTTGTGATAAGATATGCGTTGAAGTAGATTTAGAGAAGGAGACTCTAGAAGCAGTACTTATCTCCTTGGACAACTAGAAACATGTGCAACAACTTGACTATGAACAACTCCCTTTCAAGTGTAAGTTTTTCCATGAGTATGGGAATTTCACGAAAAAATGTAAGATGGAAGGAAACCAATCCTCTGGTTCAAGCAAGGAAGAACAATGGTAGGTTGTGTCAAAGAAGTTTGGTCCAGGTAGTAGTAATAATCCTCCCTCTTATGGGCGCTAGCCTTACTCTACTGGTCCCTCTCATGGTAGGGTGAAGCCTCCATCAAAAAACCAAAGAATCCCTTGACATGTAGTAGCAATCTCGTAAAATAGTAGCTTCAAAATATCATCAAATACAACGAATAATAGCGAGGATTATATCCCTGCATTAAGTGGTGATGGATCCACCCCTAGGGAGACTCCTTCAGTCCATCCTTCTTCTAGTTTTCCTTCAATCATGGTTGAAATACTTTCCAATATGTGAGAAGAGAAGAGGGTTGTCTTCGAAGTCCCAGTGAATGAAACCATAGTTATTTCTTATTTGGGCTTGGGAACACTTCAAATATGTAGAGTGACATTTATGTAGCTAAAACTCAAGGATCCATAGTTTGAGATCCCTGGGGAGGAAGAACAAGACGATAGGGCTTCAGAAGAAAATTTGCCAAGAAGAACAAGCTAATAAGGGTATCATGATGGGGTCACAATGAACTTTAGTTAAAATTATGGGTAGCTCCAAGCAACCAAAAAAAACATGAGGTAATATTGCGCCCAAGGGGGGTTCTCTTCAAAATGAAAATCTAGAAATACTCCTGCATCAGGAGACCAAAATGAAAGCAGAAGAAGCAGCCAAATTAGGGAAAATTTTATGGAAATCATGTGAATTCATAGTTGAAGGCTCAAGGGGGGCCACCTCTGGTGGACTTTGCACCCTCTAGAATACTAAAGAGGTATGTATAGATTTCTCCTTTCAAACCTAATATTGGATACTAACCAAAGTAAAATCTTTTCAAAATAACAAGCAATTTGTGGTCATCAATGTGTATATTCCAATCAATCCAATGGAGAAATATCTTTGTTGGAGATATTTATTAAGTTTAATGGTTGTGGATTTTATAGTCGTGGATTTCATCCTGAACAATGCAGAAAAGAGAGGTGGTGCCTTTGGTCGAGACTCTTGTAGAGAAAAAATGGAAGAACTAATCAAAGATTGGGACTTGTTATATGTCAAGCCCCAAAGAAGGAAGTTCACTTGGTCTAATATGCAATTCAGTCCTATGCATATAACTACACAGTTTGATCGATTCCTTGTTCACAGTAATTTTATTTCCCAAGACTCTATCCTCAAATCCTTCATTCCCCTTCCATTATTTCAAATCACAAACTGATTTCCCTCCACCTTTAGAAAACTCCAGTCTATAGCCCCTTGCCTTTTCGTTTTAACCTATTATGGATAAATTATCACGAAGTGGACATGCTAGTGGAAGAGACATGGAAAAATTGGATTCATGTTACCCTGTTTTCATTTGGGAGAAAAATTTCAAGTGGGTTAAGCAACCCCTCAAACGGTGGGAAAAAAATTCTTTCAATCCGCCAGCCAAAGAAAAGGACAAAATCAGATGTAAAGATTTCAAAAAGATTTGGAGGATAAGTAAGTTACAGTCAGTTTGCAAAAACAAGAAATAGAAATCCAAACCCAATAACAAAAAGCGCTAAGGCAAGAGGAAGAGTTGTGGCGCCTAAAATTGCGCAGTTTATGGTTAAAAATTGGTGACAATAACACAAAACTTTTTCACAATCAAGCCAAAGTTAGGATTTCTAGAAATAATATGTCAAGAATTAATTAAGAAGATGAATCAAAGGTGACAGACTTTGAAGATATCAAGGTGGCAGCCAATTCTCACTTTGTTTCACTTTATTAGTCCCTGCCTCAGGCCAAGGCAGGGACTCTAGCTTTTACTTAACAGTCAACAATCGTTGACCGCGTATTAACAATCGTTGACCGCGTATTAATAGATGCATTCTGTGAATTAATTGGTCTGTTTTGTAACATTTTTACTTAAATTTTGTAAATGTTTTCCAATTTCTCTATTCATTTTTTTTTCAAATTAAAATTATTTTTTTTTATTTTTCAAAAATTATATTCTTAATTTTTGATTGGTTGATATTATAGGATGGTACCTAATTTTCCATGGTATGCATGAAATTATTTTTTGACTTTTTAAGAATTAAAAAATAATTTTTAAATAAAAAAATTCAAAAAATGTTAAAACTTTCACTTATAGTGATAATGAACTGGGAGCTGGACATGCTTACTGAGCTGTGAGTTGGACACGGTATTAAGATGGAAGCTGGACATGCTTATGTATCTCAAAGGATGCAATGGGTAAGTTTTCTTGATGCAGAATTCATTTCTTTGTTTCTAATCTTACTTACAGTCAATATACCTAAAAAACGCTCTTTAACTTATTCAATTCAAAGAAAATACACTACTTGAAGCATAGTCGATCCAATGTCCATCATTGCACCATCCTGAATGGAAGAGAAAGCCAATTTGTATGTGGCCTTATGCCCCTATGCAGAAGCAATCTATGTTTGATGTGTAGCATGTGTTTGGGTATTAACAAAGTGCCACTATAGCCAGCTATTCTGCAACAAACACAGGTGATGCATAACTTCTTCCTATCCAGTTGCATTGGTAATAAACAGTTTGAGTGGGTCTAATGGTTAAGAATATGTCTTGTCTCTTAAGAGGTCACAGGTTCAAATCCAGAGAGAGATAGGGTATGTATACCTTCTTTAGATTTTACTAGTGAAATCCCTGAACGGAGGGGGGTCCCTTGTCCCACAAACGACCTTAAAAATAGATTATTATTATTGTTGGTTGTATTTGTCGAATAATCAGAAAACTGTCAAAAATGAAGATATGTTTGAGTGGTTGAAGTGGGTGAGGAGGAAAATTCACAAGCATCCAGAGCTCGTGTTTAAGGAATTCAATACCAGCAAGTTGATAAGGCAAGAGTTGGATACAATGGGAGTGCATTATGAATGGCCCTTTGCACACAGGTTTGGTTTCTACTATCGGATCGGGAACTGCTCCAGTTGTTTCCCTATGTGCTAACATGGATTCCCTTCTGTTGCAGGTATGAATTTTGAAAGAGAGTACAATATCTATACATATATAACTTCGCAAAATTCATCCATTCAATTCATTATAGCACCAATGACACTATTGATTTATAGTAAGTACTTATAGCATCTATAAATCATCTCTGCCATGTAGGGCATGTTGTAGAGTAGTGGTTTGAATCAACATCCATCATCACATAAATTGTCATGTATTCGAAGCATATAAAGAATTATGTTACCAAGGCACTGAGTTGGAACTAGGAACTTGCAGCCCTACCATCTTCCAATCATCCAACTGAGAGCCACAAGATAAAATAATAGGTGACAGACCTAAACCTTTTAAATTGATTACATAAAGAGAATAGGAAACACACAAGAGAGTAAGAATTTCAATCTGATAGATAACAGAGTATTCTGTCTATTAGTATTTATAATTGACGTACAGAGGAAAAAATCAGAAAAGAAAAATCATGCTAGACATAATTAGAGTGCAACAAAATTAGAAAACTTTCTATTTGAAATCAACTAGAATAGTTGCTCCAAGTAAATAAGATCACTAACATCCCTCGGTAATTTTTACTTGGATAGACAATTATTTGACACCACATTTCGGTCATTGAAGGTGTCTACTCATATTATATTAAGACCTTGTTGCATGTCGGAAGTCATATGACCACCGGTGTCAGATAGGCGTTGAAGCATGCTTAACGTATCCTGCAGAAACTGCACCTAGACATAGCTCCCCTTCATAGCCATTGTTTATTATCATCTTCTTATTTAAATTCCCATTCATCTCTGAGGTATCGACACTACTAGTAGTGGTAGTAGTAGTGGTAGTTGTGGAGCTTCCTCTAGGAGTACTCCTTCCACCATCTGAAGAGTTATAGAACTAGGAGTATTTTCTACCTCCTGCTCACTACTCCAATTACGAGCTCTTCTTCTTTTGAAAAGTATTATGGTGATGCTTATTATTATAATTAGGTCGAAAGAGGTACACCTATTGATAATGGGCATAATTAATGATCTTTTAACCTTATTTAACCTTAAACCCTAATCTGATGGCTATGCATTGAAGATGCTGGCATATTCTTAGTCATCCTCCAAAATCAATGGATCAGATTTATTGTTCATAACTTTCTTGCATTTATCAAGGCATCCGTTAACATGTTTACTTTTTAACATTTACCTAATCACATTAAAAAATTATTGTAAGGATATGTAATTACCATTTTATATTGGAAACAGACGTTCTCAATGTATTGAAGACACGCATTCTCAACCGCTACCTTTGGGCGTTCTCAGCCACGAGGTAGCCGCTGTGCTAGTCTTAATCCATCGAGAGTCTAAAAAGAATAGTACTAGCATTGTCCACATTCACATTATCGTCATTGTTACTGTCTCTAAAGTTCGCACGACTTTGTAGTTTCAAAGATGAAGCTCTAATTATTGCGATGTTGTCGCCACCGCCGCTACTGCCTGGGCAGACATTCACAATGTTCAGTGGAGGAGGAGGAAGGTGGCCACAATACCCCACAGATCCCCTGAGGTGATCGGGCGGCTGCTCCATCACCTTATTAAATGATTCTTCTGCATTTTTTCTATTTTTTTTTTTTGAGACGGAGCGTGGTACTACAATATTGGATGATGTTCATCTTTTAAAGTTATATAAAAAATTTATTAGGGTGATGCTACCAGGAAAATTGGGTAATGGTTGTAACTACCTTGGTTATTCCACCATATTTGATAGAACACCTTGCACGAAACAAGCCATCACTTTAATTACTAAAATTACTCTATTAAAACAATTAATAGAGGTAGTAAATCCATATCGATTTTTGGGTAATGGATTACACATATAATAGATATATCACTCAAACTGTCAAATTCAATAAACTTCCTAATTGAGAACTAGCATTTTCAAAAGAGGAATTTTATTTCCAGAATCCTAGTTAGCGGCTGTGCTAGTTCTTATCACAAGTAAGGAATACACACTCGCCCTCTCCTTTAAACAAATATTGGAAAGACGCGACTGATTTGGCTCTAAGTGGAGATCATGCAACAGAATGGGAACGGTTCAGACAAGCTATTGACAGCGCGGGTATCCGCATCACACAAACTGATGATGACTTATGCTGGGAGAGCGACGACGACACTGGTTCCCCAACAGAAAAAAAACCTTTATAAGGCGATGGCAGATGTTATATGGCCTCCAACGATTCAGGATTGGACCTTCAAGCTTTGGTCTTGGCAATTGTCACTAAAAATCAAGCTTTTCATCTGGTTGTTATTAAAAAAAAAATAATGACTTGGGATGTTTGTCAAGGCGAGGATGGGAAGGCCCAAGCTTTTTCATTCTTTGTAGATGCAATCAGGAAACCAATCAACATTTATTTATCACATGTCCTTTTACTTCGAAAATCTGGATTCATTTGGAAGGAATGTTGAGGACAAAGTTAACATGGCATGGTGATTCGGTCGATGAATGCCTATCTCAATTTGATGAACAACACCATTCCATCATCAGCTTGCCAGCGATGGTTTGTTAGGGCATTTGGCTTGAAAGGAACAGCCTCATTTTTTTTTTTTATCAGGGATCGACTTTCCCCTTGGTAGTAGCATCAAAGGTGATGCATTTTTTCAATGCCGAAAAGAAACTTCTGGTGCCACCTCTTTTAAAAAGAACAGATTTCCACCTCCATTTCAAAATCAAATCTGTTGGTTTGACCTCCAACTCCAACTCAAATCAAATACCTCCAACTCCGGCAGATCCAAGTTCCTAATACTTTCATTTTCATTGGGCAAAGGGGAAGAGAAGATGTAAACATATGATTTCAAAGCTTCCTTGACTTTGATGTTTGATGGAAATGGAGCAAGGTCCTCTTAGTTTCTCCAACAAGAAAGGAATTCTCATATGAACGTTATTTCGAGCATGAACTTGGGGCATGTGGCCAAGAACTCTGTCATGTTAGCACAACCCTTGTCAACCTCCAGCCATATCCAAAAACACAGGTGGGGCCCACCATAATCATGTAAATAAAAATATACCCCATCAAACTGGGTTGACGCTTCAATACCCCGTCAAATTGGGTCGATGCTTCAACTCCCTTACTGCAAACGCCACATTCTCATACCAATAGGAGCAAGTCTATACATGTTCCATGCCTTACAATCCCGAAAGGTAGGGACTTGCTACTCTGCAGCTTTCCTTGTTCTTAACAAGAAGAGGCATCACCTAGCAACATGGAAACAATGTTGAAATATGTCTTGTGCGTTGTTTCAAATGAAGAAAATTTGGAACTTATTCAACCCATCTATGAATCTAAAATATTTGATGTTATTTGGAGCTTGGGACTAGACGAATCCTTGGCTCTGGATGGCTTCTTAGAGGAATCACCTAGAAACATGGAAACAATGTTGAAATATGTCCTGTGTGTTTTTTCAAATGAAGAAAATTTGGAACTTATTCAACCCATCTCTAAATATGAAATATTTGATGCTATTTGGATCTTGGGAATAGACAAATCCTTGGGTTCTCAATATCTTTTAACATGAATTATTGGGAACTGATTAAACATGGTATTAAAAGGATGCTTTGATACTCTCATCAATCCTTTAGATTATGGGGGAGCACCAACTCTTCATTTTTAGCTTTAGTTCCCAAGGAAATCAATCCAACTTATTTCTTCATATTTTGGCCCATCTCATTGTGTAACTCTTCTTTAAAAAAAAATCCAAAATTATAGCCTCATGTCTAAAGAAAATTCTACCCAAAATTATCTCACCCAATCATAGAGAATTTATGCATGATAAAAAAAATGTGGATAATATAGTGTTGGTTCGAGAGGCTCTCCATTTTAGTGTCAAGGAGAAAGGTAAAGTTATGGTTATCAAATTGGATATGGCTAATTCTTTTGACCGTGTTATGCATGTCTTTATTTTTCGGGTCTTAGAGTGATTTGGATTCAGTTCAAATTTTATAAAGTAGGTGGCTTCCTGCATCAATGGCCCTTGTATTTCTCCTCTTATCAATGGGCGCCCAACTAAATTATTCCAAATAAGAAAAGATTTACGCCAAGGGTGCCCTCTTTCTCCCATTCTCTTCATCATTATGGTAGACACTCTAAGTATGAAATTAGAGCATGAAAGAATTAGTTGAAATTTGTCGAGCCTTTAGATATTTTGAGGTGCTAAAAGTATGAACCATTCACAATTTGTGGATGGCACTCTTTTGTTGGGAGGAGCCTCTGTTATCATTGCTTCTAGATTCAAGCAAGTGCTAGATTGCTTTGTTGATGCTTTTGGTGGAGCTATCAATAATAGAAAATGTCAGATCATAGGTCGGAAGTCAAAGGCCCAAACAATGCAAGATATATCGAGAATTTTTCAGTTTCCTCTAACAAATGGTATTAATTTAATTATCTTAGTATACCCATCTCTTTGAAGAAAAATTCATCTCAAGAATGGTGGCACATTATTGAAAAAATAACTCTGAAATTTATTCAATGGTGAACCTAGTGGTTAAATCCAATTGGAAGAGTCACTCTCATCAAAGAAATTTTTACATCTCTACCTCTATACGAATTCTCTGATATGTTGGCTCATTTTGGCATAATAAATCAAATATCTATGAGGGTAATAAAATTCTTATGGCAAGGAGGAAAGTCCAATGAAAAAAAGTTTCATCTTGTAAATTGGAACCAAGTCAAATGTTCCATGGAAAGGGGGGGTTTAGGAATTCAGATCTGGAGACTATGACTACAGCCATGAGTGAAAAAATGTTATGGAGGTTGATCATAGGGAAAATTGATTGGTGGAAGCATGTAATTTGAAAAAAATATTTTACAGAAACAAGGCAAAGATGCTTAGAGAGTCTGCCTAAAATTATCAAGGCCTCTCAATTCTTCAATCTTCTTATTTTTCCCATCCCTTCCATACGTTAGAATTTTACATGGATCCCATGGAATGGTATGCATAGCAATTAATGGGAGGATAACATCCCAAGAAAATCACATCTTTCATCTTTCCTCTTGATCAGACTTGGCACTTTTGCAAGTTGGATGGATGAGCAAGGTTTTGGTTCTCTTTTTGACATTTCCTCTTGGAATGTCAATTATGGTGTCACACACCTGACTCATAAGTACCTTTTTAATGGATGGGGTATAATTTTTTCTCTGATCTAAACCTAATACCCATGTCCCAGTAATTACTAAAGTATTTAATTTCTCTTTTCCCTCTTAGAAGTAGTTTAACACTAACTCGATAAATTACTCATATGATAATTATGAGTAATTATATTATAACACAATGAGGATCATTTCTCCATAATATATTTAAGTTGATTAACATTAATTAAGGTATATAATTCAATTCTTCCATGCCGCATTTTCACGTATTTTAACATATATATCTAAATATATGCATATTTATTTATTTACCGGGAAAAATGATTAACTATATTCAACCACAAATTATCATTTTATTAATTATATTATAATATAATGTATTTAATTATATTATAATATGATTAATTTATATCAAAGGGACACTTAGGATTATCAATACCCATTAATACCTAAGCCTTCAGAATTCGGAGAAGATTCCACATCTGGATTTTATGAACCCAAATCTCTCGAACTTCGGAGTTCCGGAGAGGGTCCCACTCATATTTCACCTTTATAATTTATCATATTGTCATATAATATAATTGATTCCACTTAACATTTATTATAACGTTGGGATATGGGAAAAATAGGTTCGACCTTCGACTGTTTTGCTCCTATGCTCTATCTTCTCCAACATCTCGAAGTCCCGAAGCTCTGAACTCCCAGAGCCCCGAACTCCCAAAGGATCCACACTTACGCATGACTTCGCATTAAACATTAAATTAAAAAGGGTAAATAGGTTTTGTACTTTATTATGTTCCAATATTACAACAACTCATTTAAAATATATAATATTATATTACATCTTTTTGGAGATTGCACCCAAATTTACAAAGTCTCCAATATTTTATTAATATTTGAAATAAGGGAGAGACGAAGATAACTATGGGTCAATCCCCTTCGGCTCTCCCACACATCTTTTATACTCAATTCTCTTGGAGCCCCGGAGTCCTGAAACCCCGAAGTGGCCCCACTTATGCATGTTTCCACATTATTTAATATTTAAAAGGGGTTGGTTTCGTTCACATGTCACCAATTTAACAAATATTACTATAATATAATATATTATATTATACCTCTCGAAATTCTCACCAGGGTTTAAACAATAACTAGTATTACATTTAATATTCAATATTGTAACGAAGGAAAAGATATATGGGTTCAGTCATTTGGCTCTTCCAATAAATTCTTCATTCTCATATAACCTGGAGTTTCGAAGGGGACCCACTGGAATTACATCGTAACATAAATACAATGGTTTATTTTGGCTTATAATATTATATGTATGTTGTAATAAGGGTGTATTGTATTAATTTACATTAATGGATCATTTTGATTACCATACAATCCAATTAATTATATTTCTTATCATTTACAACCATGCACAAGGAAGATAAGGTGTGGGCCTTTGATGACTTTGCTTCATGAGTTCCATCACCCCAAACACCCCAGAGCCCCGAAGTCCCGAAGTTTCGAAGACCAAAAGATGGTTAAAGCATTTGGTCACCATTTATTCTCTGGTGTGTTTGACATTAAAATGATAATAATAATTATATTATTTTGGTCTCGGGTCTCTTATGCTCTAGAAACTTTAGCCTCCATTTTCATAATAAAATAATAATAATATGTATATATACATATATGTTCATGTCCCTGTGTGGTTTTATTACCTGGAGAATTTAAATGAATTTAATTTTTCTTAGAGGAAATAAGAAAAGGATAAATATAAATTTCAAGTCCTTTAAAGAGATTTAATAAAAGTTTATATTCCAAGGAGTTTTCTCCATCTTGGAAATTAAAATATAATTATAATCTCTCCTTTCTCGTGGGTAAAAGAGTAGAATTTTATTTCTTTATTACTATGTTTTACTACTCTTACTAAATTTAAGGAAATGGTCCTAATACAAAGATTTACCTTCACAGTAAATTCGGTGTTTCTACTAAGAAATTAAACCAAAAGAGCTTCAGCTAAGAAATTCTTTTTATTTTGATTAAATTTCTCAAGTCACTTTTGTCATAAATTAAACTTACGCATCTCTTAAAACACGGTCTGTAACTTTCTCTGAACTTGACACTATAGAGATTTAGCAAAACATACTTATCTAGGACCCATAAAATGTTTCTACTGCTAACAGAAGTGCCCTTTTCCTCCCAACCGTAGGCACAGCAAATCCTAGACGGATTTATCATTGGTCACCCCCTAGCCAAGTCATGATGCTCTGAGAGAGACTCTTCCTTTTGTTCAGCAACAACCAAGGATGTAGATCGCTCTTCTCTTCCCATAGGAATTTAGCAAATCGTTTCTCTCTCTACCAATCAAAAGGGTTTGTAATGAGTGTTTCCTCAATTACTCATCCTCTCTGCAACCTCGTTTATTAGCTTGGTTAGAAAATGTTTCTCAACAATTCCCATACTCAGAACAAATGTTTTTTTCAGTTCTCTTCGAAACCAGAGAGTTTCACATGCTCTCCCTCTTTAGAAAAATGTCATCAAACTCACTCCTCTACCCTCCCCTCTCTTCCCATGATTTTCCTTTTATTTCCTACCTTCTTTTGCAAGATTTTGTGGGTCAAATCCCCCAATTCATGGGTCATTCTAGAATCTTGTGCATGGGTACTTTTATTCTCATGCTTCTGAGGCAAGGAAGTTCTGGTACAAAACCCATTCTTTTTCATAAGTGTGGTAAGTTGATATTTCAACTACCAACTTCCTCCATTAATCACAATTCTAGAAAATGGGCAATCTATATTTTACTTGAATTTTAAATTGGTGATCCGGATTTATGTAGGAACACAATGAAATACAGAAATACACATAAACACAGAGATGCAGCGGAAATAAGACTTCATTTCATTAATAACAAATGACTGAAATATGCTTACAGACGGAATGGAAATAAACTAGCTAGGTGCTGGTAGCTTATCTCTGAGAAGAGATGTGGCCGCTACTCGCATCCATGAGAAGATGATTACACTGAGGCTCTGAAGGCCTTTTTACAATAAACGGGAATGCCAAAAGTCCTAGACATCCAAAAACCTAACCCTAGGAGATGAAGCGCCAAAAGTCATGTGGGCCCTGTTTGGGTAAGTGAGTACATCAACTTCCCAGGGTCGTAACTTTTGCATACGATCTCCGTTTTA